>JAVQJF010079385.1:0-20201 GCA_036023855.1 Gadopsis marmoratus | reverse complement strand
GATGGACAGACCTGAGATGGACAGACCTGCGATGGACAGATCTGCGATGGACAGACCTGCGATGGACAGACCTGAGATGGACAGACCTGCGATGGACAGACCTGCCAAAACTACTGATGGAGGAAGCCGAGATGACGACACGTGTACTTCATGTTCCAAATCATTGTTATTATTGTTACTATTATTATTCTTCTTCTTATTATTATCATTACAATGTGGACCTAATTGATATTATGTTGTTTTTAATTGGCGTTGCATTCTACTCTGCCGCTAGATGGCGCCCCTGTGCAGCGTTTTCAACAAGGAAGCGCTGAGGAACCGAAGTTGATGAAGGTGCAACTGCGCACCGAGAAACAGACGGATGTCAGACCTCTAAAATAAAGTACAGCTGTTAGCTGAAAGCCTTCAGCGTCCAGCTGACTAGAAATAGAAATGGATTCTATCTGAAGACACGTTCTTCTGGGATGGAAACACGACGTCATCCATCTTAGTGTCTTTTTTAGAAAAGCTGAGAAGTTTGGAAGCTTCAAGATGTTAATGAGGCTTTTACTTTGAAACGCCGGCACCGGAAGCGGGAAGCTGTATATGAAGGCGTCTTGACCGCGGTGAACTAATCCAAGTGTCAGTGAGGCAGAAACAGCAGCAGGTCTCGACGTCCGTCAGGTCCAGGAGCAGCCGGGTCCGCGTCTGAAGCCCGCCGGGACTTTGCTTTGGTCTGGTCTGGTCTGGTCTGGGTCTGGTCTGGGTCTGGTCTGGTCTCGTCTGGTCTCGTCTCCAGGGGGGAAGGATTCTTAACATGGCTTCAACGACCTGCACCAGGTTCACCGACGAGTACCAGCTGTACGAGGAGCTGGGGAAGTAAGTGCAGCTCCACCTTCAGTCTCTGCTGTAATCAAGTAGGTTCTGGACCCGGACGGGTTGAAGTAGGTTCTGGACCCGGACGGGTTAATAACGGAACATGCAGAAAGTTGGACATTTGAAGGGGGGGTGCTGGTTCTGAAGGTCCTCAGTATCTGAGCTCTCCGGGTCTCTGTAACACGTGTAAAGGCTTCTCCTGCAGGATTTAAAGTCTGTGTGTTGAGTCCCTGTAGATTCCTGCTGTTCAGGAAGCGGATCTGTGAGGAGCTGAAGTCCTTCTGAGGCTCCTGTCAAACTAACAGAGTCCATGATTGTTGATTAAGAGCTTTTCATGTTTCATATGGAACTTTGTGTATGACTGTATGTGTGGGAGGTCCAGGAGGTCCAGGAGGTTCAGTGTGACAGTATATGAATATATCAATATTTAAATATATCAGTATATGAATATTGAAATATATTAGTATATCAGTATTGAAATATATCAGTATGGGCCATAAAGCAGCCAGGTGGTCGGACACCTCCCTCACCACTTGCAGCTCCTAGTATTCCTAGTATTCCTAGTATTCCGAGGAGCTGCTCTTTGGAAACCCTGCTGGGCTTCATTCCCACTGATCCCAGTTGGTCCTCAGGTCTCAGCACAGAAGGTGCAGCTCCAACTCTGCTTGGTGCAGCAGATCAGTGCTGAGACGTGAGGACGGGAGCAGTGACGTCATCTGTCACCCCTGACTGACCCCTGACTGACCCCTGACTGACCCCTGACTCTCCTGCAGGGGGGCGTTCTCTGTGGTGCGGCGCTGCATGAAGATCTCCACTGGGCAGGAGTACGCTGCCAAAATCATCAACACCAAGAAGCTGTCTGCCAGAGGTGAGTCCCTGCCTGAAACGCTGCCTGTCCTTCCTGTTTGCGCCGTGTGTCTCCCTCTGTAGCAGCAGGAGGTGGACAGCGTCCCTGCTGACGTGGTGATTGTTGTAACCCAACAGCGTGACTCATTCTGTGATACCTGATGAGCCACAGCGCCGTGATTCACGTTCAGGTACAAGCCAGCGGAGAGAAACCCCCCACTTCCTGTCCAGGAAGCAGAGGACTCTTGTCTTCTTCTCTCATCATCATCATCATCATCATCATCATCATCCCACCCTGACAGAACAGCACACAAACACACAGACGAGCGGCGGGAGGCTTGAAAGGCACACGGGGGTCATAGTGACGGCGAGTTGTACAGACCAGATGGAGCGTCCCGGGTGGGGGGGGGCTAGGGGAGTTACAAATGGAGGCGTACATGTGGTTTTTAAAGAGAGAACATCCGTTTCACCGCGACGACTCAGTGATGCAACATCTGTCTTCGTTCGCAGCCGGTCCTCTGGTCCTCCGGTCCTCCGGTCCTCCGGTGCAGGTCTGAGGATCGGTGCCGGGGTCCCCTGGTGAGGAGCAGATGTTTTATAGGAGTCCGGGATCGATCCGGTGCTCGGCGCCGTGGCTGGTTTTCATAGATCCTGGTGATGAGATTTTATTGTAAATGTGAACTTTGACCTGTTGGATCACAGCAGACGTCGTCTTCACAGCAACATATCATGTCACTGTTCTGTAAACCCCGTTAGGAAACGCTTCCTAGAAACCACACCGAAGTTCACGCTCTGTAGTTACCATGTCACCCTTTTTGTTTTTTCAAGCCCACCTGAGGCAACTGTCAGCAGTTTGGAGGTCGAGGTCGAATCATGTGCAAATAAAAAAGACATTCGCAGATTTCTTTGCGATTACGAGTCAGGATTTTGGTGGTTCGGTGGTTGTTGTTCCGTCCGCCTGGAGAGCCTGAGGATTTGTAGCCGGTGCTTCATCTGTCAACTGAATATCTTTGTGTCTTATTTTTTTTTTTTCCTTTTCACAGATGAAAGCGAGACAAGTCCCAAATAATAGAAATGACAGACGGGGCTATGAAGATAAGACACAAGTTGTAGTAAACAGATCACAGGCGTTTCTAACTACACCTGCAGATTCCTTTTGCACGTTGCAGCCTCATGAAAACCTCCACAATCCACCTCGCAGGGTTTGGCAGGACGCAGCTGGTGGCTGCTGAACTGGAGGTCTGGGGGAAACCCAGAGTCGCTGCCAGCGCTGCTGCTGCGGGAGGAGGACTCCTAAACAGGAAGTTTACTATGTGGCTGTAAAGTCTTGGCCTCGCACCGAAGGGAATCCTGCCGGGACTGAGCTTTGTGAAAGCTGCCCGAACAACATCCTCCTCCGGCTGTGGACTCGGACTGTGTCTGTACTTTAACACTCGGCAGCATCTTGTTCTGAACGTTCAGCGTCGAGTTGTTGTGTCCGTCTGTGCAGCACCTGAAGTATAATGTCAGAATATTTAGGTCTGTAACCGTCTGTATTAATGGGGCAGGAAGTTAAACACTAGTGGAAATCAGCTGACTTCAGCACTGTGGAGTCCGATGAAGCCCAGAATGGACACGGATCTGTGTTCACATGGTCGTACGTCTTGAGGTGCTGGTCTGTGCAGACTCCTGTGGACACGATCAGCTTCCAGTCTTGGGTTCGGACTCATGTTTGGCAGCGTCGAGTCTTTAAAGAGCCGAGTACAGTTCACAATATTAGGAACTAACAATCGCTGAGGAATACAGAGCTGGGTGTCGGGTCGAGTCGTGGTCTGGAACGTGGAAGTACCAGTCTGGTTCATGTGGGTCAGGTCTTAAAGACGGGGATAGAGACCAGGTACAGGTTTTAGAGCCGAGCTGAACCGGAACTTAATAAAGCAGTTGGCCAGATTTGCTTCCTGTCCTGAATTTACTTTCTTGACAAATGAGTTTTACGGTTTGTGTGCATTACTTATGTTAAACCCGTCCCTTCAAAATAAAAGCCCCGACAGCCACAAAGCGTGTAACGGCAACATTGTCCAGATGTAGTGAGCTGAAGGCCTGTGTTCTCCGGCAGCTCGGGCCTGTATGGAGGAGAAGTAGGGCAGCGGGTGATGACCTGCTGATGCTTGGACTCGGCCGAGTGGAAATGATCACTTGACAAACCCAGCAGGCTTTGGAAGAGCTGCAGCTGTGGTTCAGGAGCCGGCCGTTCTGTCTTCCTGCGTCTGGAAAACACCCGAGGCCCCAGATGCTCACGGTGAACTCTTCATTCCCATGGAAACAAAAGAGCTGGAGCGCTAAATATAGTCTGGGGGTAATGTAGGCGCTGAAGTATATTAGTCTTTGCTGTTAATGGAGCTCGATGAAGATTAGCGTTTAGCTAAACAATAATATATTTTACTGAAGTTGAAATGGGTCAGTTTTTGCCTCTCTACATTTTAACAGCTGCACACACACACACACACACACACTGTGCACGGTGCCAGCAGTCGGCTTAGCAGCTACTGTCGGGGCTCGACACACCATTTGCAGAGTTCCCTGCTAAGACCTGACATGAAAGAGATGGATCAAGGATATTGTGTGTTTTTAAAAGAGCGGCAGCACAAAGCAGCAGTATGTGTTGCGACTGTACCCACAGCTCCTCCCTCAGGTCCTGGCTCACCCGTCTGGCCTGTGACTCGGATGACCGGCGAGCTTTTCGGACAGCGCTGTTGTACCAAAGCATACGCGATGACCTTAAGAGGATGTCCCAGTGTCTCTGTCTCCACTTTAAATGGTCTCTCATGAATAGAGTGCGTCCTCTGACCCGGACTGCTTCTGTCAGAACGCTGACTGCACTTAATGTTTGACGCTGTTTTAGCATCACGCCTTCGGCAGCCCCACCATGCTGTTCCTGCTGACCAGGCCTTTGGAATCAACCTGTTGTTGTGCAGACTGAACAACAAGGTGTAACTGGTGAGCTTCACAGGTGTTGCCAGGCAGATTTGGTTAGCTTTTGGACATAGTCAGGGTAGCCCTTTCCAGTCTATGCTAAGCTAAGCTAATGGGCTGCTGGGTGTAGTTGCATATTCGCGGTCTTTTTATCCAACTCTTGGCTAAAAGGCCATTCCTCTTCATCTGGAAATGACTTGATTTGATAATGAATTAAAGCATTTCTCGTTCTGTGATTCCATCTGACCAGAAGCCTTGTGTCATAAATGGAAGTTCTTTGGGTTTTTGACTGCTGGTCAAACAAAAGAAGCGTTTCTCACTGTTTTTAATAGAAATTGTATGAAGACAGTAAATCTGAAGTGTCAAAATTACAGTGAGTGTTTCATTAAGTTTAGTCTGAAGGATGAAATCTTCCAGATGCGACTGTGTGTGAAACCAGTTCTCTGCGTTCGCCTGCAGTTTGTTCTGACACTTTTTGGATACGTTTAGCAAAATCCATCAAGCAGAACTCATTCTATTACGATTTCAGCCTTAAGGAACAGCTCACTCTTCTTGATATGCCAATTAAATAAGAACTAGTTGTCCTCCTTTGGGTAGAATAGAGGAACACGATGACATCTTGGTTGCAGTTTGCTAAAAATTGGATTTAAGCCTTCATGGCTGACGCCAGGTCTAGTGTACTGGTGGTGTTTTCTTCTGGTTTCTGAAGGTCCTCCCTGCCTGTGTGGTATAAACCCAGCCCTACTATTTCCTGCCTGCCCAAGTGAAGCGCTGTCAACATCCATGTTGTGATTCCCATCCTGACACTCGGTCTGCTCTGAGTGTTCCACCAGGGAAACAGCTCTTTATCTCCTAGCGTTTCTTTTTTCCTCTTCACATGAGCATAAAGCCTCCGTGTCTTTAACCCCCTGCGATTGATTCAGCCGTCGGCGTTGGACTGGATTCTGAGTCCGTGTTCACTCCATCCAAAGAGGGAAAAGACCTGTAGCTCAACAGTGGTTCATTGTGTTCGTGTGTTTGTAATAATTCACCCCAGAATTCTGGTAAGTGATGCACAGCTGCTGGTGGAAGGCTAAAAATATCTCCTCAGACTGACGCGAGGGAGCATGAAGAACAGAAATCAGGCTGCCGTGTTACAGAGCAGCTGTCAGCGGCAGTGCAGGACTCCCCACTTCTTGGCAAAAGGTGTTTTCATCTCTGCCTAAGTTCCCCATCAATCACCTGGCAAGAGAAGGATTTCTGGTTTTTAAAAAAATGATAATTAGTGTTGTTTCCACTGACGCTGAATAAGTGAAAGGATGATGAAGGACGACAATAAGAAACGCCTCCTGTAGA
The DNA here is from genome assembly GCA_036023855.1 of Gadopsis marmoratus. Lineage (NCBI taxonomy): Eukaryota > Metazoa > Chordata > Actinopteri > Centrarchiformes > Percichthyidae > Gadopsis > Gadopsis marmoratus. The sequence continues at coordinate 14,213 of JAVQJF010079385.1, read as the reverse complement.
AGGGCCTCCGTCAGGTGGCAGATCTTAACGTGTTACTGTACAGCAGGTGTAAGATACGCTGCCATCACACAGCCGGTCACAGCCCACAGTGTCTCTTCTCCCCGGGTGGGTTTCTGTGCCTCAGCCTCTCTGAAGTCGAGCCTTTTGTTTGATGAACCTTTCTTTTTTGGTCTTTTGTCTAAAATCAACTCGAGAGCAAGTCGATGTTTGAAGGTGTGCATGTGTAAAGTATAATGTTCCATAATATTCCATATAGTGCTGAAACCGTTTGTTGGACAGAAAATCAATATCAAGAACTTTAATAATTTGAATATATTCTCTGGTTTTTAGCTTTGTGATTTGACTGTGTAGGTCTTGTTCTATTAAAGTCTAATTGGGACATTGTGATGGGCGTTTTTCCCTATTCAGCCATTTTATAGACTAAACCTTCGATAAATAAACTTCATAAAGTGTCTCTGAGGTCACTGAAACATAATTTATATGTTTGAGACACTAAAACACAGAATCTAACAGTACAGGACGTCAGTTTTGGAATGTGACTTCCTCGGTTCGGGTCGCCAGATGACCCAAACGGTTACTGTTGAAATAGTCCGTTTGTCTCGACTGCACCCGCGGAACAGAGATTCTGCAGAGCAAGTTTTACCCGGAATGTTTCGGCAGTGCACCAGTTGCTGTCGGTCTATCCTGGAGTGGAGTACGTCCACAGGGACATGTCCAGGATGCACCACAGCTGGTGGTTCCATTCCAAGGTTCTACTGGACGTCTGGGTTACTCACTGCTGCAGTGTGGAGAGTGTCTGTCTGGTGTGGTGGCCTCAGGATTGGAACACTTGTCAGCTGATGAGAGTCAGCACCTCCAGGTCTTTGGCCGTGGACCTCTGCAAGAAAAGAGTAGACTGCTGTCTTCTGGTTGTAAGCGTGAGGTCCCTCCCAACTTGTCTTTCATTGGTGTCACCCACTCAGGTGCTGCCTCTTCCCACCTCTTTGAAACATGGGTATAAAGTGGAGCATTCCCTCTGGGCTTTATTCTAAATCCTCATTTAGCCAAGTAGGGCAGCCACTTGAGGGACAGGCTGGCTGCTTTAATTAGGGCTTCTTGGTGTGTCAGACAGACTGGGTGCTCCAACCAGCAGGGCTCTCCGCCCTAATAAACCTCTCAGGTCAGTCCCTCTCTGAAGCTCTGTGCAGCCCTTCCACTTCCTGTGAGTGTGGAGAGGGAGGTCGTTATTCTTCATGGCACTGACCTCTGAACTTTGGATCTTTCTCATTGTGTTCATGGAAACGCTTCACGTGACTGACCCCCCCCCCCAAAAAAACCCCTCTCTGCTTTGTATAATGTCTTCATGTACCGCTGCAGAGACGATGGGAGTTTCCTGCTGCAGGCTTTGCCCTCGAGAGAAAAATACACGCAGGTCCTTTCAGACGAGGTGCACAAGGATACGAAGTTCAGATCTGAGTAAATTCCAGCTGTGAAAAGCCTCAAAAAACATCCAAAACTCTGCTTTGATTGAGAACAGCTTTGTACATTTAGGCTCAGTCTGTAGTTCAAGGCCATATTCAGACCGTCGTGGCCAGCTGACATGTTTTTAACAGAAATGTCCAGAAGCTAACGGAGCTCTGTGGCACAGAGGGAGACGCTGATTGTAGGATCGGTTCAGGATTTCGATCTTCTCATGTGACTGCTCGATGATAACCATCCAGAATGCTACAGAAAACATACTGAAAGCTACTTACTAAATGTGTTAAATGCCCTGTGCAGAAGGATTTATTTAGCTTTAGTTTAATAACGTCCACAGAGCTTCTTCTCTGTTCCGAACTCTGTGTGGTTAAATCGGTGCCATGGGCTTTCTCCTGTAGTAATTAGTCGTTACTACATCACTAACTCGGTGCTGAAGCTGCCCCAGAGGGCCGCTCTCTGGCCCGTGTAAGTAACACGGCTTCCCTAACGCATGGACGGCCCAGCCAGCAGCACGGGGGAGACGCTGCCAGGACCCAAAGGCGCTGATCCCTCCAAGGACACGCTCTCCTTCCTCAACATGTTGTCTCTCTCCTGCTCGGTGGAGGAAATCAGGGGTTGCATCATTCACTGGAGCTGGTTCGACTTGTGTTTTTAAGAGCGTTTGTTTCTGGCCTGGAAAGAGGTGAAGGTTAGGTGGAGCATCAGGGCAACAGGAGCTCGATTAAAGAAATCGAAGCAGAGGCTGAGACACCTTTTAAAGCACCTACACTTCCCATAATACAGCTTGATGGCATCTTTTCAGCTTTCCAACTCCACGTAACACAAGTGGAGGTGATGACCATAAAATAAGGCAGCCTCTCTTTTCCCTCAGTTCTCCTCTGGAGCCAGATGCTCCCACCTGTTGACTGACGAGATGTTGTCAGTGTTAACGCACAGCTCTGGTTCTTCACTAAAACTTTGAGGTCCTGAATAGTTCCAGAGCTTGAATCTCAGCTGGGCAGGTGCTGCTCCCGTTTGCCCTGGAGAATCATCATCATCCTCAACTTACATTTTTTACATCCTCTTAATTTAAGTGCCCCTTTTTTTTTCATTTTGTTTTATATAATGATGCAGTCGGGTCCTCAAGACTGTGTATTTCCAAATGTTTTAAGAGCGGTGGAGGAAGAAATGGAACAGGCTGATGAATGGTGAACACTTTGGATAAAAATAATCAGAAAATGGAAATCTGGTGTGGAAGAAGAGATCCAGGGGGATGGAAGGTCTCCACTGGCTTTCTGTGGAAGCAAGACGTCCTCGGCACACAAACCTGGTCTCCCTTTGAAACGAGTGAATTTAAAGTAGACGGCAGCACCGTGGCGGCGTGGAGAGGAGAAATGGACAGAGGTTAATGATGTTTCCATGATACCGAAAGGTGCGAGGAGGAAGCAGTGATGTTGGCCAAGAGGAAATGAGCAGTGTGGGTGAGAGTTAGTGGAAGCCCTGCTGATTATGAATCATTATAAGGAGTCTGTCTGGTCCAGGAACTGTGTTCAGTCATTCGTGTTCCCCTCAGGACGAACTGTAAAAACCTTTTTCATCTAGCGCCACCATCAGGTCAGAGTTGCAGTTTGTCCAAAACGTTTGGTTCACGATCAAATATCTTTTCCCTGTGCAAATCTGCCATGTCTGTAATTTGTAAAGTTAAAATGCCTACCATATTTCCCCAAACACAGAGTCCGTGTGGCGAATCGGGTTGAAGGAAATAAGAACGTCTCAATCTCATCGACTTCCTGTCTGTAGAATCTCTGCTGGTCACTCTTAATTATAACATCATATAAGAGAATCCTTTATTAATCCCACAGTGGGGAAACCTGCAGCGTTACAGCAGCAAGGGGATGGAATGAACATCAGTAAAAAGCAACATATAATAAATAATTGAGTGCACAAACATGATATTGATGACGAGTGAAGTTATGCAGACTTTGAAAGGAATAGCTACCCGATCATGGATGTGCATTCTGTAACGTCCATGAAATGAAAGGCATGGTAACGTTCTTTGTGGTTGTGCGGTGCACACGTTGCTATGGGAACAGGAACTCTCTCCTCGGCCTGTTTGAACCGTTGGAGCTGCCACTTTCAGCCACGTAACACAAGAGGTCAACGTTTCCTGTCCTGAGTGTGGAGATCCTGAACATCTGACTTGGCGTGTTACTGTTTTCTACAAGCCTGATGAAGAAGTCTGGAATATGGACAGATTCCATCTATATTTGACCGTTAACTTTTACCCATTTGTTGTCCTGCTGAATGTGGCCTTGGTTTAAAAACGACCTAATCCCTCTTTCATTCCACCCTGTTCCTCTCTTCTCTTTCGGCTCCACCAGTGATGTTTGCCTCCAGTTTTTAAGTGTTGGCTCCTGAACCCTTTTGGCCTTTTTATTTCAGTCATGAATGTTGGCTGGACTGTGCTTGGAGGCCAGGGGACGTCTCCCCAAACAGATGGTCACTTTGCTGGTTGGTGCTGAACTGGGCCCAGAGACGGCAGGTTTACGCTGTAGTTCCACTGGCATTTCTACTGTGGCAGCTCATGAAAAGTGGAACACGTATCCAGTGTTTAGCAGAGATGATGAGACCTCTGCTCGTCTCGTCTCGCTTACAGGCACAGGTTGTTGTAAGGTGAGTCACAGGAACAACGATTCCTCAGATTGTCCTGAGAAGCTGAAAATGATGTTGACAGGATGCATCCGTCCCTTGTTACTGATTGGTTAGAGAGACACCAAACACTCCCCCCAAACTGAATCATGATGTCCAGCTGATTGAGTGACGGGAAACGAACTGGCACTTCAGTCTGATCATCGGGCCGGAGGAAGCCGATCGTGGCGGTCCATCAGCTACCAGGACGTGAGTAAGACAAACATTGCTTGGGACGTGAGACAAGAATCAGAGCGGAGTATTTAAATGATGTGCTCAGCAGGTTTGGCTCTTAGTCCTCTTCACATCCAAAACCTGGTCCTTGTCAGAACACAGAGCAGCAGCATCATTGCTGTGACTGCGTGCCCAGGTCACTTGGGTCGAGCTGCTCAGTGCTGCCTCCTGCTGGCCAACTGTTTACTTTAGGTAGGAAATGACTGGAACAAAAGCACAAAGAGAGGAAAGTAAATGGATGTTCAACACAAGAACACTGAACAAAGAGACGCAGCGTCTCCACTCTAACACAGCGTCAGCGCTTATCATTTAGAAATATACCAGTGTCGCTGGTCGCGCAGGAACTTTCTCTTCTTTCCGTTCGATTCGAGCCTCGGAATGATCGCTGCAGTGGAAGATAATTGAGGTTGTGTCGCACCGCTGTCGAGATTTAACGCCTCCACTTGAGGGTGACTCACATCTATAAATTGACTCAATGAGCACAGAGGATGAACGTGTGTCGTCTGTCCGTGTGCGTGATTTTAAAGGTTTTTATGTGTCGGGAACATTTGTCTTAGTGTTGAGTTGCTGTTCATCAAGTGCAAATTGGTGCCACAGATGAGACAAAAGAAGAGCTCTTAGCGAGGTCCTGGAAGCAGCACGAGTCCATTAGAACACACTCGTCACTCTGACAGAACGCAAGTATGAGGAGTTTTGTTCTGAAATAATCTGGTGCAGCAACATGAAAGCAAAAAGCTTAATGAAACTAAATGTCCACGAGCAGAAATATCTGCTTTGGCCACAGTAGCTAATGATAGTGATGGTCTGCCACCTACTTCCTCCCACGCGAGTCACAAATACAGCAGCCTGAACAGGCCGTGACATGGCTTCACACTTCGCTCTCCTTTTTCTAATTATGTGACACATGTTTGCGTGGAGGCGAAGGCCTCGTTATTTCTACACGGATACTGTTGCTGGATTATGCAGCTCAAGTACGGAGACGGGAAAAAGCCTAAATACCTGCTCATACTGCAACAATGAATCAGATTTTTGTCAAATGATATTTTAAAGGGAAGTTGACGATGTCAAAACATATAAAAGACGGCATAGTTTGGCTGCATCATTTTATTTGGATCCTTTTCTAATTTCTATGCTAATTTGATGGCGTACGTGTGTGTGTTATCTTTATGATCGTGCAGAATTATGCTCCCAGTGTTGGTGTCATTTTCCCAACGTTTAGCACTGAAAGCACTATTTCAATAACGGCTGATCAGTGTTGTGATGATGCAGTTACTGCCTGACTGTAACAGCTGGGTAGTGGCTCAAATCAAACTTGGTGCACAGCTGTCGTATTTTATTTCATTGGCCCGTTAGCTGCCGTGTGTTTCACGCTGTTCCAGGACGAACTGAGCGAACGCAGGACCCGGGCCAAATCCCACCGGTGGATTTGTGTATTTGTGTGCTCGTGTGTGTAATCCAGGGTTTATAATCCCAGTCTCGTGCTGCCGTCGCTGCACCACAGCCAGAGACTCCTCCACGCTCTGGATTATGTCCTCTACTGCCTTTGTTTTCTCTCACAGTCACACATCTGTCAAAAAGCCCTCCAGGGCAAGAGTGGTTTTGGACAAATGACAGCTGGGAGTCTGGCGGAGGAAGTGGTGGCCTCTCAGGGAGCGTTTAGATCACATTTCAAACTCTGTGCCATCACTAACCGTCCCTTACAGGGCTTCAGCTTTTTCCATTCACTTGCAGAGGAAAGGATGGATGGCATCATCACTACTTTGGCCAGCTCCCAGGTATATTTCCCACATGAGGGATAGAATTTCAGCTGAATATTAATCCAAGAATAAATCTTAAACTTGATGTTTTCGTGAGCCTGCTGAGCTCAGAGTGCACCGGGAAACAGAACAGCATGGTCCCAGCTCACATATGTTCCTGGCCAATATGTTTTTCATGGCCACATTTACAGAAAATAACAGAATGTCCAGGATTTTCCTACAGACATTTGTCTGTGACACACGTACTCCCTCAGGCTGATGGTGCGATCACTTTCCCCTTTAATCCCATAGTCTGAATCGGATTAGAGTGCTGCTCTAATGTAAGTTTGGCGTTGAACCACGTTTCCTGCTGTGCGTGTTCTGCATCCTGCGTCAGACGTGAACACACTTGGAGGACATTGAGTTGATGCTTTTGAAAGCATGAACATTTGAATCAGTTTTTTAAGAAGAAACGCAAAGGTTCCTTTAAAAACCCCAAAATACCCTGCAGGTGATTTCTTTGCACCATGTCAGAACATTGTGTGATTCTCACCGTTTGTGTCTTTAAATACTCTGTAATTACTTGGAAGCTTTGGACAGCAGGTAAGACGGGGTGGACCTTAATGGAAGATTATAACAGAGTCCTCATTCTGTGCAGAAGAAGAGCACAAGCAGACAAGTTGAGTCATTAAACAGTTTTCCCGACTGTCGGTGACTCGAGCCTGAAGCTCGGCCTCCGGAGCAGATGATGGAGAGGGTGGAGTAATCCGGCAGGTCGTACCCACATGACGACGCTGATCTTGGGGCAAGAGATTCAGTCTGACCCTCATCATTCAGCAGAGTCTGGATAGAAAAGGTTCCACACCGGCTGTAAGCTAAGTGATGGGACTGTTCTGTGATCAGTGCTGCTGTTAATATTGACGAGGCCAGTGATGAGTCAGCTGGTTGGGAGCTCAGTACCAGAGGAGGGGGACGGACTACCAGATGTGATGAAATGGCTGCACTTGGAAGTGAAACGTCTCTAAAAGACATCATAAAATGGAACAGTTGATCATTAATGATCACAATGACTGTCAGGTACCAGGCTGTGGTCCACGAACCACGTCGTGTTGTAGATCTGCGTGGAGCTAACGATGACTGGAACAGGCAGTGACGTAGTGACGAACCCACCGAGTCGTCGCCCTCGGGTCTACAGAGGTTTCTGCTTTGAGCTCACTGGTATGATTTTAACCTGCAAAGCTGCTGTCATGGTTCAGTCTTACACTCAAACAGCAGCAGTTACAAAGCTCTGATGAACACTGTCCACTTCCTGCTCAGCAGCAAACAGCTGGTGAACATGTGGAGCATTTAGAAGCTAAAGAGACAGATCTTTCCCTCAGGAGGTGGTGTAGGTCAAAGCCAGAGCTAACCGACCGCGAATACTGGACTTATTTTGGAAAACAAAATCGCCAGTGTTGAGAGATTTAGCTGGAATTCATGATCTTCCATGGTGCATCCCATCATTGGTGGGTCAGCAGAGGATGTGCAGCGCAGGAGGATTCAAACATGGTGCTGTTAACATGTGGAGCTCATAGTCCTGCACGTACATATAATCATATGGCCAATGTTTTAGTTATTTATAGGCAAGACAATGCAGACTGGTTATTTTGAGTTTGCCAAAGCTACGACAGCTGGATCATTGTAGTTTATACTGACTGACTGAAACTGCATTGACTCTTTGCAGTCAGCAGACCCGACGCTGCTGCAGCTGCAGAGCAGGCTACACGTTAAAACTGCTATGGAGGCCTAGTGGTGAAGACGCACACATGCTGTCTAGCTGCAGTGTCATCAGTGTTTATGTTGTCAGCTGTGAAAATGAAGGCATACATTTAATTTAATCTGGCTTGTTGAGGAAGTTGGCTATTTGCTTGCGATGCTCGTCGTGGGTTCGCTGCACCTGAAGCTTCTGAGTTAAAGCTTCTATATCAACAGTGAATCAAATGACTGTTGTGTGAAAGCTGATGCTTATAGTGACAAACCCACAGTGAACTATTACCCATCTCTAGTTGAACGTTTCTAAGGACGTGGACATGAATGACATCGTACAGTGAAGACCGGACCGCCTTACATCCACACTGAAACATGCTGTCTTCTGTTACCTCAGAGCTTCTTGAGCAGCTGTTATGTTACCTGGGAGATGATGCTACAGGGAGAGAAGGCGGTCAAACAGCCAAAGGTGCTGTTTGAAAGGATGAAGATGGAGAGAAAAAGATGAAAGGGAGAGATGTGAGATGTGTGGGTGGCGGCACATAAAGGTCGCCCGGCGGGGGATGTGCCCGGGGTTTGATGGACAGGTCAGGGGGTGTGTTTGCCCTGAATAACCAGCAACCCTGAGCAGCTTTCACATCACAGCACAGGTACTTTCTGCCACCACGAGGCTGAATAGGCTGCTTTTTATTACACATTCAAATTTGAAAATGAGCTGAAAAGCTTTCAGACCTCCATTAGGCCGAACTCTGGTTGTATCGAGGCTTTTGATGGTAACCTTAATCTCTTAATCCCTGGATGATTGCAGTACTATTTGCTTACTAAATCTTATCCCAGTACTGTGTGTGTGCATACATGGAAGAGTTCTTGTTGAAGCAGTTGAAGCAGGTTCCGACTTGCAGAGAATCCAGGAATGTGTGTCTGGAGTTCAGTACGAATGTGGAGTTTGCTGCCGTAGTGTGAAAATGTCAGATACTGTACTCGTATATGGAAAAGATCCTATTTCTTTTCCTACCGCACGGCGATGGGCTGCAGCTAACAATTATTTTCAAAATGGAAAATTAATCGTTCGGTCTGAAATGTCAGAAAATAGTGAAAAAGGTCACAACAGACATCACTAACATCAACCTGGAAGGCTCGGATACTGGGGATTGGGATTGTGGTGTTTCCCAGGAATTCTTGCCATTCCTGCCTCTGATTACTGGGAACCCACATCATGGCATGTGTGTCTGTTAGAGATACAAAAATATGAATATATTTGTAATATACATACAAATCTTAAAATTCCTGACCACAACAGCTGGAACATCCTCGGTTGGTTGTTCGGCCTATAAAATGTCCAACAACATCAAATAGCTGGTTTTTGCTAACCGACAGCCCCAAACCCCAAAGCAGCCAGGTCACCGTGGTGAGAGACAAAGAAAATACCAGAACTAAAGCGACCAGAGAAGCGACTTCAGCCATGAACTGATCAACGTGGCTGCGAGAGAACAGAGCCGCATTCCGACGCTCCCTAAAACCAGTGATGCATTTTAAGACTGATAATATTCCTCGTTTGGTGGGGACACCACCTAGTTCCTGTAAGGCCTCTGTTACTGTTGTTCTGCACTTTGCTGTCAGGAGACAAACCTTTTCAGAAGCTGCTCCTCTTGTCTGTCCTTGCTGTTTCCCAGTCCCAGATTAGAGGAAGCAGAGGGGATTTAAGGGTCGGCCCTGTTCAGAGGACAGAGCTGTCATCACAACAGGCTGCAGGTTGTCGATGAACTCGCCTCCTGGTGCAGATATTTCACTGTTCAACACAGCAAAGCTTTAGTTTGCACAATAGTGTGAAACATGTTTAAATATATAACATTTTTGAGGCAAACCTGAGAGGACAGTTTGTCTGAGGGCCTCCACTGAGGATGTAACACCAAAATTAACCCTCGGCCGCGAACGTGGTTTGAAATCTTGCAAAACTGACACTAAATGCGTCCATGTTGGCTGCTTTCTGTAGCCTTCCCACGTTTCCATTCACAGAGCAGATACCCAGCAGATGAAAGATCTCTAGCTATACGTTTCCTGCAGGAATGGGGAAAGTCTCCTGAGGAGTGGACTTTCTGTCTTGGTTATAAAACAGATTTAGGGGGTTTAAGATTTGTAACGGTTGTTCTGTATGTGCTGAGGGGGACGTGTTCTGTCCCTGATCCCTCTGTGATACGTATGTTGGGCTTTACATCCAAACATTGCTGTAACTAAGACGAACCCCTTTAACAGCTACACATGTTGCCCTGAGCCCCATCTCTGCTTTCCGTCTGCATGTCTCTGCTTCCCAGAGATGTTGCACATCCTCCACTTGTAGCCGTCCACACATTCCTTCACCTTCCTCTTGAATTTCACCCATTTTACCTTCACGGCTACAGTTTTAGCAGATATTGATGGTGTAGAAAATGCTGAACCTGAACCTATTTGAAGGAGCCTGGCATCATCTAGACTAATTTGCATGAGCAGAGGAGGGAGAGAGCCAAAATACATGTTGCTATGAACCAAACCCTGAGGCCTTGGACTCATTTGTCAGCCTGGTGCGGCGCCATCGCTCGTAACGGGCCAGCTGCTCGGCCCCCAGAAGTTGTCGAAGGATCTACGATTGGCCGTAATTATAAGCAGGGAGCGGATTCCGAACGTCCAGCCTGTTGTGGCTGCGTTTAGTTTTTTTTACATCAAGTGTCTTCTGTTCCCAGATTCAGCAGCGTCTGTGTTGATGCCCAGGACACATGGAGGGATGAGCCTTTCAAGCTAAAGTAGCATTCAGCTCTAATAGCGAACATGCTAATCAGCTGGCTGCGGTCGTTGCTAGCAGCTAGTTATCTGGGAACAGGAACACAATGTAGGACTGTAGTGTAACCAGGTAGAGATGGAAAGGCTGCGTTCCGCTTCTTCCACCTGCTTGTCTTCATGTGTTGGACGGAGGCACGTAAAGGAAGCAGGAGACGCTCCTCTGCTCGTCCTGCCTCGTCTCTCGGCGTGTCGCTGCTCCGTCCTCACAACAAACGCCTACCAACTCCATTAATTCGCCCTTCAGCTGACAGCATTTTCATTTTCATTCCTTTCACATCTGTGTGTTTCTTGGTTTTCGTATATATATTTGCGTCCCTGTTCTCCTGCCGCTCCTTCCTCCATCTGCCATTGGGAGAAACTCTAAAAGCTTCGGCTCCATGTGTGTAGGAGGAGGAAGAGCATCACTTCCTGTTAGGCTGCTCTGAGATCTGTGACAGCAAGGAGGACGGACTCAGCTGAGCTGGGGATGTTGATCCTCCTGTTCCTGTGTGGACGTCCATCTTTAAACTCCCAAGACTTTGGGTTTGACCCTGGCAAAATACTGCTTTGCCTAAAGGTCCCATTTTCCACCCTCTTCTTTCTTCACTGGTACATGTCTGTCCATCTAAGCTGCTGATGTCAGAGGACATGTTGGGTCAGAATAAACCAGCTACTTCACAGTCAAACCCCAGGATGCAACAACAAACCAGCACGTGTCCTTAGTCTCTTAGTGCTTTAATTAAAGGGCTTTAACAAAAATCTCACATTAACCGTTTAGGAATTACAGCCATTTTCATACAAAGTCCCCCATTTTGATAACTTTGTTCTGACATAAATAAAACTCAGTAATTGTGTTGAAAGAAGCTGAAACTCTTCAATCACAACTTGGTTTCTTTGTTTCAAATCCGCTGTGATGGTGTTCAGAGGCAAAAGTACAAAACCTGTGTCCCTGTCCAAATACTTATGGCCCCGACTGTATGCAAAGGTTACACCTTCATTTATAATATTTCCATCACCTTTTGAGGAAATATAGTAAACCAATAAGGTAAATCCGTGTTGTCTAATCAATTTATAAATGTCGTTATTATCTGACTGAACCTTCCATTAACAATGAGGAGTCTGACCCTCTTCTTCTTCTCCAGTCTGTGCAGGTGTTTGATATACAGAGGCTTAGTCAGCTGGTGCTGGAGGTTCTAACGCTCAGGAGAACCCAGACGGTACCGACGCTGGCTTCAGACCTGTGCTGGATATTATAGGATAGGCCATCTTGTTGTGGGGGGGCAGTAGTAAGCAACTTCACAACAGCTTTTATTTTACTGCTCGGAAAAACACAATGGAAACGTCGGGACGTTTAAGACAAGTTTGCAAGTTGCAAATGTATATTTAGTCCCGGTAGAATTTGCTGTGGCTCGTGGTGCCGTTCTGTCCTGTTACAGTTCATCCACGAAAACACTCGTTCTTCAGCCAATATTTACTTAGTTCATTGAGGAATTCGAGTAAATGCCACGTAATTCCCAAAGGTGACTGTTGCTGTTGATCACAGGGAAAGTTTCATTGTCCACAGGATCAGCAGTCACCAACCTACGTGAGCCTTGCTGTCATGGGACAAATGTGGACTCGACGCTGTGGGAGTCCGGGATGGAAGATGTAGCTGGAGGAACGATGGCAGCGTCTGGATCTTTGAATTTCTTACTCAACTGAAAACAGTTGAAGCCGTTTTAAGGGTTTGGGTTCAGAGATCTTTAATTAAATGAATTATTTAGCTGTGAAATAATCTTAATCTTCTAGATAACAATGCCTTTGTAATGCATTTCCAAAACGTCCTTATGAAAACTAAAAATGAGCAAAGACTTTATTGCTCCCTTTACCGCATAGTTTCATCAATTAAGTCAAAACCGTATAAAAGATCCAAGCTGTAATAAACTGATCAGTAGTATCAGCTAACGCAGCTGCTGTGTTCCCAGATCTTAGTGTGGTGTTTTATTACTATATACTTATTATCTATGAATACTACTGAGGGGAAAAGTACAAAAATAAGACTTGAGCTGAAAGATGATGGTTGATTCGTCCCAGGAAGGTTTGGAGAACAGACATCACGGTGATGACGGAGAAGCCAAACCACGAAGCCTCATGACCCTCAAACTGTCAACGTTGGGTTGGTGAGCCTCACATGTGTCATGTTGACTGTGAAGACTAGTTCTACTCTACCGGAAGATAAAAGATTAATAAATATAAAAGAACTAAAACCAATAGAAGCGGTGAGATGCAGCGATGTGACTTATTATTCATCAGACTTCTACAGAGACACACAGCTGTGCAGAGCGACGCTCGACTCGTCTGTATCCACCTTCAGGTGTCTGCAGTTCGACGCCTGTCAATCAGCCTGCTGCTGGTCTGAGCACCTTTCCATGTTGCTCCACAACACGTAGCGCTGATTCAGCTTATTTTGACTGAGTGCAAAGTGACCGCGGTGTCAACATGGTGAACTCTAACACGCTTTCTTCAAACATGCACCACAAATGTAGCAGTACTTGATGAATTGCAGACACTGAAACGAGATTAAACGCTGTGACTGTTTCACAAATCTGACCTTTTCTTTCTGTGAATGTCGGTCAGTTTTCCAGACTCAGCGTTTTGATAGTTAATAAAAAGAGATTTAGTTTTGGACTGTAACATGTAATTCAGGATCCAAAGAGTCTTTCCATCACTGTAGTCCAGATGACCAAAATGTGGTGGTTTTAACTTGTAGCTGATGAGGGGAGAGTTAATGAAGCCTTGTCTCCTCATGCTCACTCATTCAAACGATCTTGTATCAAAAAGTCTACGTACCAAAGCTGCTGCTCAGAATCTGTAGCTGCACTTGGCAGTGAAACGCTGTCCGAGGGGTGATGGTGTCACTTCACCAGGCTCAGTATCTTCATGTGATCAGAATGACCAGCCAATAACAAGAAGGCACCCGTGTCTGAGCCTGGGTATCTTGGGGTTAACACCTGTGTTTTGGAGTTGTTGGGGTCGATTTCAGAGTTCGAAATTTACAGATTTATCTTGTCAGAAATATTACGTAGAGTCAGATTTGTGAAGTTCTCAAAACCAGGAATGTGCTGCGATTTTAACGCTCTGTAAAAAGTTGACTTGGTCCCAGATTGTTTTTTAAGGCCGTCGCACGTTTTAAAGACGTGTTGCAATAACATGTAAAATGCATAGAGGTGACCAAGAACCCAGCTGGCCTCCTGTTGTAGCCGTGTAACAGCTGGGCCTGTCCTTCCTGTTTACATCAGCTCCATCACATGAGCAGTCTAAGCCTTCAGCACAACCACCCAGGCGCACTACAGAAGCCACTCTGGCGTTTGTTGTAGTCCCCACTTCTCTGAATAGCCGTTTAAAGATATCGCCCAGAGGATTCCTGCCATCGGCGTTGATCTCTGCACCTAATCATTCAGTCACCTGCAGCTTCATCCTGTCTGATGGATGAACGTGAGGAAGGCGTGACAGGAAGCTGGGCTGTCGGATGTGGGATCATGATGGATGCTGTGCTGAATGCTCACGACGGCGTCTGTGCGTCTGGCTGACAGCAGTGGG
>JAVQJF010079373.1:0-45604 GCA_036023855.1 Gadopsis marmoratus | reverse complement strand
TATACACATACATACATACATACATACACACACATAAAAGTTCAATCTTGCCTAGTACAAATTTAATTTATCTTTCTAGATTGGGGGGGGGGATTTCACTGGCCAGGAAACAGGGGAGCTGTTAATACCCTTGAAAGAAGTGATTTGTTTGAATTTCAGAGTCCTGTATTCTTGGCATCCAGCTCGAGTTGTCTGTGACTTGAGACAATCCTGCGGCAGTCGAGCCGATTCACACCCACCATCGTGCACCCGCTGCTGCCCAGACACCGTCTGCACCCACAGGCTCCCCGTTAAGAGGATCCATCTTTGCTCTGTCGGATGTCCACGATGCTCTCAGGAACACTGGCCACAATGCCATCCAGAGACTTTGTCACACAGATCTGGCAACCCAGGCGAGATCTGCAGGGAGAGAAAGGAGGCAGAATGGCATTTTCTGCCGTGGATTCAAAATGCCCCCACAGGAAACTGCAGCATGTGGCCGAGCGTTACTTGATCACTCTGCTACAGCTGTGTCAGACCTGCAGCATCAAAGGGAACCACCGTTAGCCCAAAATAAGCAGTAATTATTTGGGCACAAAACAGCTGATGTTTCACACATCCAGCAGACGTTTATTTGGAGTCATGTTTCTGGTCACCTGATTAATTTCAGACAAATATTAACCGTGTTAGCTGCCAACTGCGTGGAGACGCTGCAAACAGCTGAAAGTCAATAGTCATTCAATTATAGCCAAGGACGCTCTCGGGTACAATTCCACAACTCTCCTTCATAAAGCTGAAGTGATGATACGTCAGTCTTGTGTCCAGTCTGAATGTTAAGTTTCGGCTGGTGTAAAGTGCTTTCTCCTTAGTCCGTCACCGATTAACTGATCAACTCAGACAAAGCTCATTATCTCATCACGCAGCAGGCAGGACCACGTTCTTAACCAGGATCAGGCTGACAGTCCATCGTATACTTTATCAGCACATTCTGCAGAACAAAAAGTCACCAATGACTAACCCCATTAACTCATTTACTTTTGTCTATGTGGCCAAATCCTGATATGGTCATTTCCTCTGTGCCATAGATTGGCATCCAAAAAAATGTTAATTTCTATACAAATCATAGTTCAATGTAATCTCACCATTGTTCAGCTCTCAGTCGAAAAAAATCCCGGTCAAATGTGAATCAAATGCTGAATTACTCTTTGAATGTTTTATTTATTTTTATAAATGTATAGCTAATAAAAATAAATCTCACCCTGCTCACCTTGTCCTAAGATACAGGCAAGTGAAAACAAACTTTGACACACCTGAGGAACAATAACGTTTTGTGAATCACAATTCCACCGTCAGAAATGGCAGAAGGAGGAGGAGAAGAAGGAGCGGAACAAGGAGGAGGAGGAGGAGGAGAAATGTGTGGAAACATTTTCAGAGTTCCTGACAAACCCGCCGATCTACAGTCTGAACAGGAATGACTTCTTCCTCCCTCCTCTTCATCACGCTCACCAGCTGCCCACCAACTTAACATCATTCATTTTGTGCCCATTCTGAATTATTACATAGCAGGAACACAATCAGGTGTTGGTAATTCCCAAATGTTTATTGGAATGCCCTCTGATGGACAAAACGTGTAGTGGCACAGTAAAGATTAATAATAGGGCTGGTTTTGAGCAATAAAATTTGAATATTACAAATAACTAGAAAAATTGCATTTCCTGCAGAAAATGCGTGTGAATGCTGAAAAGCTGAAAGGCTGCCGCTAAACTGGATAGCCGGCTTAACATGTTGAATAAAGCTGAAAATGTATGAATCATGTGGAATGTTTTAATATTTGTTGAAAACCCTGTGCTAAACTGGAAAGGTGTGCAAAACACTGCAGAGAATGCACAAATCTGAAATGCAGAAATGTCAAATGAACTGGCAGAATTAGAAGCTGAAATGTAACACCTGGAAGAAGAAGCTAAGCTAAGAGAGAACAGGATAACAAGAGTGTGAATGCTCCACAGCATTCACACTAATAAGGAATGAAATTCACATGAGATTGTAGAGGAGTGACAGCACGTGTGTGTGTGTCCATGTCCTTACGTGTCAGTCAGGCCGTAGGCTAAGTCTAGCATGTCCATCTCCTCGTCCGTGACGGGCCCCAGGTTCTTGTAGACGTCCTCGTCGAAGATCAGATGGCACGTGGAGCACGCCAGGGTTCCCTCACACGCTCCTGAAGCCGCACACACACAAACACCAATAACGTTATCTGATGGATGACAGGCAGCTGTCTGTTATGCTGTGAGACAGCAGGGTGTGTGTGTGTGTGTGCGCACACATGCACTTACATACCAAAGCCATCAAAGTCGAGGTCTTCATTAATAACAATATCTAGCAGCGAGTCTCCAGGCGACCCCTTCGCTGTGATCTTCTCTCCATCTCTGTTGATGAAGTGGACCGTGACCTTGTTGTCTGACCTGACACACACACACAGTTTTACATGGTCAGACAGTAACAGTATTAGGAATAGTGTTTGCTAAAGAACAACTTAAACATTTGTTGAATTGCACACAAATGAGTCATTTGTACCCTCAAATAACTGATTTTTACCAGCAGGCTCCAAACAGTCTTAGTGTCACGCCACTGCCCTCTGGTGGTCAGAGCTCATCACTACACTCAGCTCAGAAAGGTCAGATTTGGAAAAGCCTTTGTATGAATGCTGTATTTTAAGGCCAAGAGAGTTGCACATACATCTTCCCCCTTAAAGTTGAGTGTAAGAGGTACATTCTTAACACTAAAAATCTCATGGCTGTTAACAAAAAAATACAAACAAATGTATAACTGCAACGATATTTATTACATGATAGATTTATAATCCTCATTTTGCAAGCAAGAATTAAACCATTTGGTGGCTCCAGCTTCTACAAACAGATATCTGCATGCTGCACTCAGAAATACATCTGGATTAATCAGGAACATTTGTTCATTGTGCCGACGTGCACTAATCCTCACTGTACTCAGTCAATGACTGTTTCTGTTCAGACATTCCTCATCAGCTTAGCCGTGCAACTATACCTCCTCTGCTTCACACCACAACCGGTACAAGTTAAGGCTCCAACAAGGATTTGAGACGAATGCAAGTGACATAGTGCTGTGGAGCTTTGCTGTATGTGAGCAGAACACGACAACGACCAAACACGGCTCTGCCTCTTCATAAGCGACAGCACAGAACCAGAAAGAGGGAACCGGGTCACGTCACTGATGGACGTCTGACGCAGCCTTGTGTTTATTAACAGGGACAGACTCTTACACAAGGCTGCTGCTCAACTTTGGCCTGCTGACGCGTGAACTCACACACTGTCGTGATCCGAAACAAACCATTTGTACACCAGAGACCAAGGCTGCAGACTCCACTGACTCCATACCCACCTGTGACACGCTCAGGCTCCCCTGAGAACACTGTGTAACCTGCTTTAAATCTTGTTCTCCCCAGGACCTGTCCAGGACCACGATGCCCAGGCACACACTTCATAACTGCCAGGATCTTTGGTGGATTTATGTTGCAGGAGGTTCGGGGCCAGTGTCACCCAGTTTAAGGCCACTCTGACAAACCAAACCTTCAGCCTGAGCAGCTATTATGCAAGTCAACACGCCGTTCGGCCCTGGGGAGCCTGGCCTTCGTCAGAGCCTTGCACCTGGACAGAAACACGGACCACTTCGGCCTTGTGGACCAAAAAACCCCCCCAACAAGATAACGCCACAAACCGACACCCTTCAGCCATTTTGAGACGCGCTCGCTCATGAAAGGTGGGACTTGTCGGCCTGCACCTGGAAGCCAAGTGAAAACCTCCAAATCCAAAACCTGACGCTGCTCAAACACGCGTCGGCGACCGCGCATGCGCACAGCGCCACTCCAATCAAACCCGAACGCGTCGCTCCAGCTGCCGAAGGAGAAACGCGTGTCCGAAGTAATGCAAACACACAGAACTTAGAAAGAAAGAAACAAACAAACAAACAAACAAAGGGTCTTCACTCGTGTTTCTACCGGACATTCCGCCTGGCGTGTCCTGGTGAGGTCGAACATATTAAAGGGACCCACCTCAGAGGCGGGGTGCCGGTGCTGAAGCCCCTCGGACCCGTCAGCCAGGCGGTCCAGGTGACCGCCGCCGTCCTCCACGAATACTCGCTTAACCCAAAGGGAGCCAGCCTCCTCACCGCGGTCACTAAAGCCATTTCAGGTGCAGACGAGACGCGAACAGGAGCTGCGGACACTTTGGGCTTCACGGTCCACTTCGGGTCGAAGTCTTGGACAGAGACCCGGCGTTGTGTTAGCTGCCGGAGCTAGCTTGTTCAATCTGTCGCGTTCATTACGTGACGCGTCACGCATCCGGGCGACGTATTTGCGTCGGCGACGTCGCATTGGCCCCCGGATCGTACGTCGACGTCGCGGCCATATTGGAAAGGGCGAACCGCCTTAAAGCCACTTCGTTGTATTTAAATCCATGAATGTAACAAGAGTATTACAACCTAGAAACTCCGAAGTGTTACTCAGCAAAAGCCCGAGGACATCCACGCTCTTCTTTCCTGCCAAAGGGAGAAATAAGACGCCAGACACAACCTTGGAGTCTCAAAACGTTTAACGTGTCCAATGATTAAGGGAATATGCAGGAATCCTGAAGTTAAATTCCATAACTTTTAAGACCTTTTTTCCGCAGATTTTAAGACTGCAGCGCCACAACACACCTTACATTTACAGAACTATACCAGTACATTTATGTCTTAGTTTGACATGATTCAGAACAAAACTCGAGAGGATAAAGTAGTGACTAACCCAAAGGAAAGGTTTGTCAAGAGTAATGACAGTCACACACTCAACATTAACAAACGTGAATTCTTCCCTACAAAGACATGGGGGTCTTTAGGTCTACATGTGTAGCCTACCAACCTTCAAATGACCTGTAAAATGCTCCCACTCCTCCCAAAACAACCTCTAGTGACCACACACAGTCGCATCTCCGCCCTCTGCCAAGGTTCACAAATATTGATTGAACTACCCTCGATTACACCAAATGCCATTGCCCTTGAATATATTTACAAGGCCCGGGAAAACAGGATGTGCACAGTGTAATAGGATACAGGAAGACTGGCTGTTCTGCCCGATGTCAGGGGTCACCTGTTGACAGGCTGCCCTTTATACGCTGCCGTTACATAATCGTGTGTAAGCCTTGTATCAGGCGAGCCCTGGGGGCAAAGTGCATCAAATATCAGTCGTCTGATTAATCAATAATCTCATTCAAAGTGGTATTAGTAGGGTTGGGCTTTATGACCAAGGCAGTGACACATTAATGGGTGTCCCTTTGTTGCCGAGTTGTTCAGTGTATCACGGTTGTCTCAGGTAAGCGACACACAAACACACCTGTTCTGCGCTGCAACCGTCTCCAGCTTTCCTGCCGCTCACACAGCAGATTAAACGCTCGCAAAGACGTGTGTGAACGGCTGCTCTGTTTATTCTGGTGTTTTGCAGGATGTTCCAGTTAGTGCTGCTGTTCCTGACGCTGTCTGGTGAGATCTCTGTGCAAACATTTATCTTATGTCACATGCGTTAATCTGCATTTGATTTGTTTTAAAATGTCTATTTCTTGATGATGACACAACTCTAGGTTTTCTTGCGATCCTGTTGGTCAGAATAAATTCTTATTCTGAGGTTTGACAGTTTCTCACATGGAGATCATGAAGTAATGCAAAATAGCGCTTCTTTTGTCGTGATCATGAAATAAATCTCACAATCTCAGTAAAAGAACCTTACGTTGAGATAATAAAACATCTTCCATGTGATCACAAGAAAGCCAAATCCAAAACATGTTGGGTTTCAGGATCAGAAAACTCTTTTATCACAATAAAATAAAATAAAAAATTCAACTTAATGAATTACCTTTTCACAGACTACTGTTAGTGAAGATGGACATCACATCACTGCTTCCTGGAAAAAAACACAAGAAATACTTAAATGAAAATGTAGCAAAACAAACATTTTTCGTTTTGATTATTTTAGTTAATTGTTTGATCATTTCCACGTCATAATTATTTTTGGCTTTGTGGTTTGTTTGCCTTGGCAGAGAAAGTGTTGCCTGCACAGAAATTAGACATGGACCATTATTGATTTATTACACTGTTAAAGAAAAGCTGTGGCCTACACATTATTCTGGCACAATAGTTAATAATTGATGTCAAAACCGTTATCAACTGGCCGGAGTATTTGTTTAATCTGAAGGGATTAAATGATGTATTCAAACCCAACTACAGGCGTACCGTTCTGCCTGTGTGTGAGCATCTCTAACACTGAATGAGCAGGATGGGTTTCCCTTCACAGGCCTCCAGGCTGTACCGCTTGCAATCCCTGGAGGTTTGCAGAGGACATCTTCAAACGACCGGCTCCCTGGTGGCTTTCAACAAGGCACCAAACACTTTGGCATCCATGAACCTGTTGCTGACAGCTTCCGACAAGGAACCGAGCCCTCCAGGAGATTCCTTGTTGACCTCAACACCGGTCTGCTGCAAGAACATGTCAGTGAGATGGAGAGGAGAGTGGGTACGTATATAATCAAACCTAATCAAGCGCTAATTACTTAAAACCCCATTTGGGTTCCTTTTAGGCCATTTGTCTCATTTGGGCAGCTTATTAAATGCAGTTAGTTCATTTGTACATTTCCTTGTCTAGCTTTCATCCATCCTCCTCTGGGAAATGGGTTTGGAGAGATGGAGAGAAGACACTTGCTGACAGATGAAGGTGAGGAATACATAAAGTTAGAAAGTCACAATTTAGAAAAGCATATTTTTGGCCACACTCGCGCAATGACTCTGTGGATGGGAATGTTAGTCTGCTGGTCGGTCCACCACTTTGGTCCAGACTGAAATAATTCAACAACTACTGGATGGATTTTTGTATTTTGTGCAAACATTCATAGTTCCCAGATGACATATCTTAATGACTCCTAATTGTAATAATTGAATTGGTTCATGGCCAAATGCCTGCAAAACTACTTTGTGTTTAGTGCTAATTAGCAAATGTTAGCATGCCAACTTAAACCAGCCTGTATAATCTAAAGGTCTTCTCTCTTCCAGTCCCTGTTGATGTTCCAGCCCAGAGGATTGGAGGTGGTTGGGTTAGAGTGGAGGAGCCCTCTGCTCTACATATCCCAGATGGCTTTAGACAGGGAACAGAACCTGTGATGTCGATCCCAGATGGCTTCAGACAGGGAACTGAACCTGTGATGTCGATCCCAGATGGTTTCAGACAGGGAACAGAACCTGTGATGTCGATCCCAGATGGCTTCAGACAGGGAACTGAACCTGTGATGTCGATCCCAGATGGTTTCAGACAGGGAACCGAACCCTTCATGTCTATCCCAGATGGTTTCAGACAGGGAACCGAACCCTTCATGGCTATCCCAGATGGCTTTAGACAGGGTACAGAACCATGCCTCCGCATCCCAGATGGCTTCAGACAGGGAACTGAACCCTTCATGTCTATCCCAGATGGTTTCAGACAGGGAACCGAACCCATCCATACAATCCCAGTGGGCTTTAGGCAGGGAACTGAGCCCCTCACCTACGGGCTCCAAACACAGACAGTGGCATGTAAAGGGGAGGTCATCAATGAAAACTGCTATGAGTTCAACCCCACACCGCTGGCCTTCGGAGATGCACAGGTTAGATACATTACACCTCACATTACTTAGACAAGGAGGGTAAATTCATCTTAGTTAAACTCTGTTTTCACTGCTTTGTTTCAAAGACCTCCCCAGATTAAAAGCTTGTGTTTGTGGCTGTACAAATTAAATCTCAGGGTTTTACTGCGTCCTTTGTCTCCAGGTCTTATGCAGAGCTGTTGCCCCAAATGCTGAGCTTGCATCTGTAACGAGTGGCGACCTGCATTCCGGCCTGGTCTCCCTGGTGACCAATGGCGGTGAGAGCAGCCCTGTGTTGACGTGGCTGGGCGGCATGGTCAAGGCAAGTTCTTTATTCGCTGTCGTTTTTATTCATGTGCTTACTGGCTGTGACGCCAGCAGTACTGTAGGCCAAGGAGAGTGTCATCAGATACGTTATCAATATGACAGATGATCTTATTCTTACCTTGGCAACACATTGACCTACAAACTTTTATTTTAAAATGCTCCATTTGTTTCTGCCACTACATTAGGCCATAAAGCCAAACACAGTAATAAAAATCTCTCAGATTATATATATATAAAAAATATAGAAATAAAATGTTCTGCATTGAGCACTTTTGCTTTTGAAACTACTTTATCAAGAGAGTAGTTTTACACTGTTATTCCTACTTTTATCTAAGTAAAACATCTGAATACTTGTGTGCATTTCTTTGATATACTGTGTGTTGGTGTTGCACACCTCAGAACCAGCAGGCATCCTGGTTAGACGGGTCAGAGTGGAGTTACAGCGACTGGATGCCCGGTCACCCCAACATTCACACTGATGAACCCGTCTGTGTGGAGATGTTCAAGATGGGTAAGGACTGCACTCACACACAAACCACTGTCAAGGTTTCTGCATCAGGCAAGCAGAACGTTAAAGAACAACCATGCGATATCTGATAAAAGAATTAGGACATTTGATTAAGTAGTGAACTCTTGGTGGTGGCTAAGAACCAACACCAGCATCTATTCATCACCTCAGTTGATAAAATACACACTAGTCTTGTTTAACACTTCTACATACATGTATGTACATTGTGTTGTGAAACCTTAACCTTTAGCTGAACTATTTATTAAAGGGCTACGGATCTGAGAAGCACTCACCCCAAGCACGTGCACGTCACCGAAAGTTGATAAGCTGCTAAACATTTACTTGTATTATGGCAACCATTGACCTGTGGCACTAAGGATCCTCCTTATGGAAGCCGAGAACAGCCGTGCTTGCAAAAACATTTTTTAATGCTTTATCCATCTAGCCATTACATTGATCATGGCATCAGACTTGCGCTGTGTCGATGGATTATATTGATACTTTATTACATACAGAAACACACAAAAATATAAGAATAAGAACAAAAAACACAGCCGGTACTACAAAGAGCTGTCACTATGAGAGTATGTCCTAAACGGAGTAAATACATATCAATGTAAAATGATTAAAAACTAAAAACATTGCAAGAATAAGGACACTGTTGATAATATACAATACAATTTTAATGCAACACTAAAAGATAACTATTTGCAAGCAGGTCTGTTCTTGGCTTCCGTACTCCTTAGAGAAGAGTCCTCTTTGTTCTGTCCCTTAACCACCTGCCACAATTATCGCACAAAACAGTTAGGCAACTTAAACAGGCATCTTAGAAAGCCTTCTACAAATCTGTCCCTACCACTTTTTGCAGATGAGAGCTGGTGGACGGCCGGCGACTGTGAACTGAAGAGAGCGTCCATCTGCTCGTACCCGCCCACTGCATGAAAACCACAAAGAAACAGCATGAGAGGACGGCCCTCGAGTATCCAAAGCTTCTCCTTAGTGTGGTGCAGACAATGGTAGCCCAGTCTGTATTTCCTTGAATAAAACTTTGCAAATTGTGTGTTTTATATCTGTGCACAAAACACATTTTACCTTAGCCATGGCAGTCACTCTTTATTCTTCTTCACTCCTCAGACAGAACAAACAAAACAAAAACCCTTTTCATATAACCTATTTAAATTTAGACAAGACTTTAATGATCATTTTCCACTTGTGTATACAAAGCGGTTTGTACAGATTAGGGAGCCAAGTTAAAACAATTTGTTACAATTTTAGTACCTGGAAAGTGCAAAAGTACATTTAAAATACGCAGAAAATAAAAATCATGCTGTACATTATATACCGTATTCATAAATAATCACAGATATACACACATCCATTTGGTGACAGTCACAGAGAATGTTGCTAAGACACAAAATAGTACTTTTTGATTTTGCTTTGAAGTATACTGTATATACATATATATATTCTTGGTTCCCATTGAAACTGTGGAGCTTTAACGTCAGGAATGCTCCTTTCATTTGATTTACGTTAAAGTCGGGGATGATAAGCTTCAGTGATGAGAGAAACCTAGCTCCATGTTAACACCACACTGGGATAAAGGCACTCTGTTTGTTTCAGTCGTGGAACAACTCAAACTGTGGTCTTTTGTCTGAATGACAAATGTGGATGAACGAAAGGAAAAAAACAAACTTATTATGCACCTTTCATAGAAATCTCTTAAAGAAGGACACAGATTGGTCTTTGCATTCCACCTTGCTCTGACATTTAAATAAAATTAAAAAAACAAACAAAATAATCACGTCGGAGAAAAGAAAAAATAAAGAGCCACTAGAGCAACCCTGTGCCTAATGTCCAACCCATGACTGAGCCAAAATAATCAAGTGGCTGCCACGGTTCACAGAATCAGAGCCACCACATCAACATGTATGATGAAATCAAGAATTTGGCTATAAAAAATAAAAAAAAGCATGCATCACTGGCATATCCTCACACTCAATCAGACCCACACACATAAACAGGTATGGTGCAAAAATATAAATCACAGTCTCGTCCACAGGAGCTTCACACTGTGGCTTTTGTTTTGTGATTCCGCAAACAACACGACCTAAGCAAGGCATGCAGAACTTCTAGAAAAACTCCTCTGAAATCAGTCACTTCACAACGAGCAGGAAGGAGAATGAGATGTAGAAAACAATTGAGGACGATAGTTTGAGGCAATGATGAGAGCTGAAGGCAGCTTGTGGGGGAAAGGGAGGGAGTTTACTGTTCCACCGTTGAGCTATAGGAAGACGGGAGGCTGAACAACCAGAAAAACAGGAAGAAAGCGTCGACACTGTATTGCTGTTAACACTGACATCTCATAAAGCCCTTGAGGATTTCTTCTTTCTCCTTTTATTACAGGTGTCTGAACAGTCAGAAGAGTTAAAAAATATGCCATACTGAAAAAGTGTGATTTAAAAAACTGCTACTTTTACTTATAAATAAACATGGATTCAAGTAACTTAAAAACATTCGAAGAAGCACAGAGAGCCAAGTGTTTTTTTAGCTGTGCTGCTGTGGAAAATCTTCACGTGGAAGCTTCTTAGTGTTTTGTAGTGAGAATTTCTTTTTACAAAACCATTATCTTAAATGATATGCCAACGTTCAAGACAGACGCTACAGATGCTATCCTCTGCCGTGTGAAGGATGTCTCTAAAACAAAACAAGTCAGCTATGTCCAAATCTCCTCCATCACTGCGTCTGCGAGCTAATGGACCCCAAACTCATGCATACGAACAGATGCCAAGTTGCCGGGCACATGCATAAATGTGTCCAAAATAACATCAAAGAACTCTACAATAAAAAAAACAAATGAATCACACACACTCACACTGCATATATATATATATATAAAAATGCATAGGAAAGGCAGAGAGTTTGGTCTTGTGAGTGATGGAGCCGTCTTACTGCATAACGCTGCTATGTGGCAGCTTTGAGGCAACCGATGAAAAGTGTCTGCATCCAAGGCAAACCGGGGTTGGTGGGGGGGCATAAAGGCCACGTAAAACTATATTTTGAGACGTGTCATGGCAATACAATGCACATGCAAACACTTACAGGAGAGCAGTTAGCTGACCAATCCTGCCACATTTAAGCTTCAAGAGAAACATGGCTGACTGTGTATCATGTAAAAATGATGACGACTAGGGATGAAGAGGGAAGATGGTGTTAAGGAGTGGTGGTGTGGTGGTGCTGAGGCATCTGAGGCGCTACTTCTGGATTTGAACCACAGCGCCAGCGCCATCACGGTCAATCCGAAGCAGGAATACACACACAGAAAAACATAACATGGACATGCAGACGTCGTGAAGCTCAGTGCTTTTAGCACCCCAAAACAGCCCCCCCCCCCCACTTTAAACTGTGTAATGGTGCCAGAGGAACTGAAATGAATCCCTCAGACAGATATGGAGGCAAAGTGGGTGAGTGGAATGTGGTATGTGCGGGGGACCGGGATGGGTCAGTTGTGGTCGTGCTAGGTGTTGTACACCGTCTCCCCGGAGGAGATCTGGGTCAGTCTCTTGCTGGAGCCCCACAGCTTCCGCGTGATCTGGCCCGAACGCATCTGAGAAGAGTCGAGAAGGAGGTGGGACGGAGTAGAAGGGGAGAGTGGGGAAAGAAAAGCGTGAAGTCAAAGGAAACGGGGGAAAGGAAAAAGGAGGAGGGATATGATTCATGAGTGATTGTTAAGTTCATTGGAGCTTGTGAGGCAATCAAAGAAAAAAATAATCAAAGCTTGATTCACTTTGGCGAGTCAGTTTGAACAAAAAAGATGAAGAAACAGCAGAAAGGTGTGATGATTCACATCAAACTATTCAGAGGGGGGCGACCTCTACCGACATCTACGCTAGCACACTATATACATGAGCAAAACATTACAAGTCTATCTTGGCGCAACATTATTAGTTTGCATTATTAGATTGTAGCTACATAGTTAATATGGCTTGAGTTTGCAGAAGCGTTAAATAGTATTAAGTTTGTTTCACAATATATTTGTTAACACTTCAGGTAAACAGCAGGGGATCCCAGCTCGATGGTCAAATTAGTCAAATATTGCACAGACGCCAAATATTTTGGAAAACACCACCAGAATGAGGTGGTTTCATATCACAGTTGTGGTTCTAGTCATCTGCTCAGCTGTGTGCTGAGGAAATGTGGCTCAGATGAAAGTGTGTGTGTGTGTGTGTGGTTAGGGAGGAATGAAGCCAAATGAGTGAATGTGGTCGACAATCATCCCTGAGAAGGAGAGGTGACTGTGGGTTAAAATGTCTTTGACAACATTGATGCCAAGCATTGCAACACAGGTGACATGTGCAGCCAGTTCATCTGTGTGTATGAATGTGTGTGTGTGTGTGTGAACTACAGAAATGGGGGGGGGAGGGGGGGTTACTAGAGCTGCTAGGGCTTCTGGGAGCTGGAACTGGGGCTGGGACTGAACACCAGCTGGTCGCGCTGGTGCAGCAGGCGGGTTGGCGAGCGAACTCGAAGCGGGGCCAGCAGAGGGGAGGCCATGAGCGGCGATCCCTCCAGGCTCTGAGCGATGTAGTTCCTCAGCGAGTTCTTTACCTCCGCTGGCTTGCCCACGCCCACGATGATCAGCTTGCCATCCTCCAGGCCCACCAGGATGTGGCTCTGCTCCTTGGTGACCGAGACGCTCCGCACCGGCACCCGCATGTCCATGGGCTCTGTGCACAGAGACAGACTGCACAGGAGAAACGATTACATGTATAATGTCCAGATGCACTGCTGTTAGACTCAGCTGGCGTTTTATTTTTAAAAAGGCGGGACAAGTTTCCAAGTCTCTGTTAGCAATAACAGTGTAAACACGTACAGTTTTTCAATCTGATTATACGTTGTGAGATGTGTAGGAGCTTACCTGTAGAGGTCACGGACGGACAGGTATCCCTGCTCGCTGCCGATGACGACGTACTCCCCTGAAACACACACATCGGTCACCTGCTCCTTCAGAGGCTCGCTGCACAGGTGCTTCCCATTTACAGAGTAAAGATGGAGAGTGTTTTTATCCTGGGAACAGAAAAAATGAATATGAATGAATAATATTTTTCTATATCAAGATAATCCTAACCTGCGTCATCTATTTCAGGTCAGTCATTTCATACATTTCAATGACGTTATGCTCAGAGTTCACGTCGACACCATGTGTCTGCAGAACTGAGCCGACCACTGCTCAGGTTTAATGTGCCAGTATTGGTCAGTGATACTTTCAGAAAGACATTGCTTCTCCTGTCATGTATCTTGGAATTTTGCCTTTTGCACAAGTGAGTCCCAGTTTGTCCCCATTTCCCCTCTTTCCATGCAGTGTCTGCACGTGAAAAAACTGCATGCGCACCTTCAGAGTTGCTTTGCCTTCGAGGCAGGTGTGGACCAGCAGGTGACCATCCCAGGACACGGCCAGGTGGAGGATAGACAGTGGCAGGGAGCTGTCGCACGGCGGTCGCAAGCAACGCATGTACTGACCCCGACGCACCGTGTGGATGATCACGGTCCCATCCTGAGGCAGACAGAGTGGACATTGAATTAAACACTCAGAGTTGAATCTAATATTTTAGAGACACACTTGCAACACAGGAAAAAGGTGCGTGCTCTTACCCGTGATCCAGACACGGCCATGTCCAGCTCTGTGCTGATGCTGACGCTGACCACCTCATCCGTGTGTCCATACAACACCTGAACTGGTTTGGGATGGAGACCCACAGGAGCTCCACCCTGAACAGAGCAAACAAACCAAACAGACATATGAGAATGTATGAATGTAGCCCCAGTCAAACCTCAAAAGGGGACAATATTCAGTTTGTGTCATGTATTAATGTGAGGATGGTTACAGTCTCCTCGTCGCTCCACAGATAATAAAAAGCCACGTGCTTCATGTATGTCGGGATTTATTCTCCAAGTCTGTTTCTGTTGCATTTTGCTTTTACAATAGAACACCAACTTTTCCGCCTCAGCCAAGCGTAAAAACCTTTCTTCTCTCCTAAATTTCTGGTGCTTCCACCTTTTAAAGTGCAAAATAAAGATAAGCATAAAAACAGGCCCCTATAAATCATCTGATGTAACATTTGTATAAAGTTAAATATCTGAGAAAAGAATTAGGCATTCTAGAAACTATTTATTATAGTTAATATAGTTAAATCTCATTTACCAAAATTGAATAATGCCTGAGAGTAAAAACAGATGGAAACAAACTGCTCATTTACTTTGAGAAAAATAACACAAAAGGATGTAATTATTGAAGGCTCCCCAGTTACTGAGTAACATTTTTTGGTGTATAAGCGAGTCCTAACCTGCTGCAGGACCTGCCACACCATGCAGGTCGTGTCTCTGGAGCCGGAGATCAGGTGGATGCCGCAGTGATCTGTTGACAGGCAGGTCACAATGTCTGGAGGAGAGGTAGACAAAACCACCGATTAAAACAGGACAAACGCATACAAAGAGACGCAACACTGAATCATGAAGTTAATTGTTTGTTTTGGGTGTAACAAGGTGAGATTTGGCTTGACTGAGGTATGCGTAGGGTGTGCGCTTACCCATGTGTCGGATGTGGTGTCCCACAGTCTTGCCCTTAACCAAGGAGGTGACCCGGAGGCTGTTGTCCCAGTGGCCACCGCTGAAAAGCAACTTGCCATCGTGGGAGACCACAAACAGCCCCGCTGCGACCTCCACACCTGGGGCGAAGGGTCCGGACAGGAAACGCTGGGTCCTAGGTGAAGATGGTGAGAGGAAGAACGGTGAGCTGGCGACAGAGAGCTGTAAATGTGTTGCGTTTGCACGTGCGCGTGTCTCACTTGGTGTTGGACACTGTGGGGTCCTTAATGAAGGTGAAGTAGTTGGAGATGTTCTTGTTGTAAGGCAGCCACCCATGGGTCCCAACCAGGCAGTTCTGACTAACAGTCACCTGGAGAACATCACATCACTGTCTGTCGGCTGCCTTTTGTTTAAACATAGAAAACTCTATAGCGGCCATTATAATGATTATTATGGTTAGCAGCAAGGCTCACCATGGTGTCGGGGCTGCCCTGGGTGATGAAGGAATGGGACTGATTCTTTGGCACCACGGCCTTAACCAGCGGCACATTGTCACTGATGCCCTGCAACATGACGGGCGAGAGAATTAGCTCAGAAACAAATGCTTTCATTCATGAGTATGTGACCAGTACAGAGATCAAACCTCAACAAAGAAGGACTTGAGGTCGCTGAGGTGTTCAAACATGCTGAGGGGAGACGAGTCCAGCTGAGCCTTCCTCTTCTCCACTTCCTCCTGAGACAGACGCACTGGATGGGGCTCCTACGAAGTGACACACAGACAGAAAGTCTTTTCTCTTTCTTTTTAAGCTCAATAAAGTCATGCATCTGGAGTGCGTCTGCACCTTGAGTAACTGGCAGGGTGTCTGTCCAAAGTTGCTGATCATGCCTTCAAGGGCCTTACGCTCCTTTTCATCAGTGATGGCATCCAGGTCCACCGCCCCTGCAACACCAAACCAAATCAAATATATAGTTTTTAACCGACAAATACCACCAAATCAAATCACGTGTTTGATGATATTTGCATAATACTGCAACCAAGCTGTTGCCAAAAGCATTTTATACACACACAGTACTGCACGTGAGTGCAGAAGTATAAAAACATGATGTGTCACGATGATGGAAGCTTTACCCTCATATGTGCAGTAGTAGAAGACGTTGAGGGCCTCCACCGCTGCGGGGCCCCTCTGCTTGTAACCAAATATCAGATCGATCCACTCATGAAGGTGGGCTGATACGTACTCCGACTCCTGTCACAAACGCACACACATGTAGCCACAACAAGCACAAAACTACACCTGCATGTGCACACAGTCACATCAAGTGCCTTATGTTCCACTACAGGAAAACGCCACCTAAAACTGTGTGCAGCAAAGTGTACACATTATAATCTCATGTGAAATGGAGTTTGATAGAAAGACCAGATACTGTACTTGCTCTCTGGTTTTAATCATGGTTACAGTTCATTCAATATTCTACTTTTTATTTCTTGCACAATATCTTCTGAGAATGATCCCTAAAAAGCTAAGTCATGCAACAGCAGTAGAACTGAAAACATGTGTCTCACCAGGGCTTTGCGATGCTTGTAGATGAAGTCCTCAGGGGACTTGGCCCATTTGGGCAGAACCACGTCATTTACCCTTTCCTTGGAGATCTGCAGGCGACCCAAATCAAAGCCTGGGTGACAGCAAGAAATAGCGCAAGAAGCAATTCAAAACATATTTACAACCAGCCTCAAATAAACACTGGGCTCTTAGGTCTCTCCAAAACCTTTAAACCAGGGAAACAGACGAAGAAGAAGCAAGCTAAGGGCATTATGACCACCAGATAAGTTTGCTCTGATAAATATTTTGACTTATATATATTCTATGCCATCCCAACTTGAAGAGGACACTCAAACCTCACCATTTTGGTTCTCAAGGAATTCTGGGAAGTAGAAGAACTCAGGGATGAGCTCCTTGACATCATTGGGGTTGTCCATGAGGGTCTGCCATGTCGCTGGGATGGAGTGGAACTGGCGGTCGGCGCAGTCAAACCTGAGCCAAGGAAGGATGGAAACGGATGAGCATCTACAATAAACACTAGAAACACCAGCTACATGCCGATGGAGGCAGACATTTTGGTGAGTGTCTGAATGACTGCTCCTCCTCACCGTCCACTCTGCAGCTGGATGTGCAGGGAGGTGAAGGGCTCCACTCTGATCAGGTAATGCATCACTCCGGCTGCGTTTGAGTAGTGGGTGCCATAATGGAACCTGTCGATGGTGCCTGTTGGGTCCTCGAAACTTTCATACCTGACAAACACATTTTAAAAAGATATCTTGAGCCAAAAGGATGTTTCTTTTTAATGATAAGAATGGATGGATGAAACGCACTTCTCTCTAACAGCCTTAGCATTGCGTTCGTTGAGTACTGCCACTGGCTTTGACAGATCCCTGAATACCCGAGGATCAGACAGGTCCAGCTCCTCTGAAGTGTAGTCAGCTAGGATCCAGGGAAACTGGTAACACACAAACAAGTTAGCTCAAATATTAACATTCACCACAGTTGTATAGTAACGGTTTTAGTGAGGAACGTACCACTGGATACTGAGCCAGGTTGTTGTACGTTCTGCCTGCAATCGTGTTGAGTTGCATCAGGTAGTCGAAGTTGGAAATCTCCCGGTTCACCCATTTCTGTGAAGAAGCACAGGGAGTTTAAACTTAAAAAGGCCCGGGGAAGAAAGAAAGCCAGACGGTTAACATCATCAAACCAAAGTAATTTTAGTCACAAACTCCACCAATCTCAGAATAAAACCTGATATTTGATATTCAGAATGCAGAACTCATTTTGTTCTCTGTTTATCATTTAACCTTTTAGAAAAGCTGCCTGCTCCACAAAATGTTCCAACCACAAGCAGCTTAGCACCAGTGTGCTCCCATTCAGCACATGAGGCAAAGGCAGAATCTCCCTTGAATATCTTTTTCATAATAAATGCAATCTGTACACAATCTATACCTAAATACAAGGAGGCCACGTTGATTCTTGAAGTAGCTGAAAATAAATCATTTTTCAATCCTGTGTCCTGACCTGTGTAAGACCAGAGGCTTTGAGGAGCTCCTGCGGTGAGCGGGTTCCATACAGGCTGAGGGATCGCAGCAGCAACATGCGGCTGTAAACTTTGTTCCTCACCTGTTAGGAGGAAAACGCATTATTAAAAACTACTTAAAAAGGCAAGTGCTCTTCACTGATCACAGATATTAAAAACAGCATTCGCAAATACTAATCTTATTACATTTTGTGGCTCATCACCTCTTTCTTGAAGTTGAGGAAGTAATTGGTCTGGTCGATGAGGAAGATCTCCAGAGCTGAGCGGCGTAGGTTATAACGCCGCAGGTGGACCTCTCGGATCTGAGACAGGGGCCATTTGAAGTCGTGGCCCACTCCTTCAAGAAACAAGTACACACTTAGTGTGCGAGTAAAAGCTTAACAGTTTTCTCATCTACCTCTCTCACTGCCTCACCTTCCTCTTTCTCCTGGCTGCTGTCGTAGAAGTAGATGTGTTGTGTCGTGAGTTCCAGGCGGCCCGGCACCACGTCCACCACCGTCACCAGCTCGCAGTCCTCCCACAGCACCAGCTTCTCCTTCTGGCCTGCCTCCTCTGCTTCAGCTCTGCAGGACGTGAACAAAGAACGGGAGGCTGTAACTCTGGACTGTATGTATTATGTGATCACTGTTGCTCTGTGGTTGCTGTGTTTAGTGACTGACTGGTTGTTGGCGGCAGCAGGGTCGTCCTCCGGCATCTCCAGGATGTCATCTTCCAGGTCGCTCACTTTGACTTGCTTCACAGCCTCCAGCAGCAGTGACTCTGGGTTTACACGCTGCTGATGGACACCTGAGCAGAGCAAGGGAGACAGGGGAGGATGAAAACACTGAGCTGAGATGGTGCAGTGGTTAATATCATATGGCAGAACTGGAAATTAACTTCATAGCACCTCTCAGCATGCTTGCCGCTTGTAACATTAATAATGTCGAATGAATTATATAAAAATAAATGTCTGTTGAGGTGCTGACTCTGCAACCCTGACACGCTCACCCTTATACATGACTTAATAAGGGAAAAATACCAAGCATAGTGGATCATCCTCCTTATAAAGTAGACAGAGGAGTAGGACATGAGTTTGGCTTAAAGAGAATTTTCAAGGTCAGTCCTTTTTAATCTGTTTATCAACGGTAGGCTGGAGGAGTGTGCTCATGACATACCGTACACACATTATTCCTCATCATCACATCTGTTCACGTCTACTGGAGCAGGTGCATTTTTGCTGCCCAATAGTGCAGCTTCAAGCCCCCCGAGTTTTCTTTTTAAATTAGTCCAAATATTCAAGCACACATTTAAGAGACATAATGAAACCGTACCAGACTGTTCTCACACCAAAAACCTAATCCTAATCCTGGTTTAAAGCCCACAGGGAGGCAGTGTTGTCTTACCCAGGTTGTCTCTCAGAGCGCTGGCCTCTCGGTGTGGGTCAAAGTTGTAATTACGGACCAGCTTCAGTCTCATGCGGGAGAAGTTCTCAGCGCTGGAAACCCTCCATTGCATCTCATCCTGCTGCCTGTTACAAATGGTTAAAAGACACCTGTAATACTCCTAAAGCCTTATATTTAGATTATGTTTATACACTTCTTCCTATTTGTGGGAAGAAGAGGAGGAGGAGAGAAGTTCATGTTAGTACCTGTCAGCCCAAGGCCCTCTCTCACACACCAGACCCCGACGTGCTGCCTTCCACTGCCTGAGTGTGGCACTGTTCTGGCTGTGCTGCTGCTTCAACATGCTGTTGTAGCGTAGGTTCTCCTGGCGGCCTCTGCGTGAGAAAGGCTCCACAAATTGCTCCTGAATGGAAAGTGAAGAGGAAGAGTTCATGGGAGATTCGCTTTCCGCCAAACCAACATTAGACAGGATCCATACTACGACAGAAACGGTGGAAAAGACGTTACCATGCATTTATTATTCATCCAACTAACCTGGAAACGGATCTTGCTCTCACCCCTCTCCCTCTCCCTCTTATGCAGGCTGACCATGAAAGCCTCATAGCACTCCTTCCAGTAGAGAGCCATGGTCTCGTGGCCCTGGCTGAATGTTTCGATTTCATACTGCTTCATGTACGGGATAATCTGAAGACGATTGGAAGCAAAAGAGAGAACATTTTAATTACATTTTCCAATAAATGTGTATCTAATATAACGTAAAACAACGAGTACGTTTAAATCTCAATGTCATACATATTTGTCGAGGTAGACGCGCCACTCAGGTGAGTTGCAGTACAGCTGGAAGTCCTCAAAAAAGGATGGGCTCCCATTGGTGTCAGGGAGCTGGGGGAGGTGCAGCTCCATATAGAGGAGGCGGTGGACTTTGGAGATCAGCGTTCGCAGCAGAGGAACCAGAAAGGAGTATGTCTCCTCGGTCTGCTCTTGCATTGAGCGCCGCAGGATGCCCTCCACCTTACCTAGAAGGTAGCAGGCCTCGTCCTGACTGGACACCTCCTTGGTCTGCAGGATGCCATTGAGCTTGGCAGTGGCCATGGCACACACCTGGGACAGGAGTCATTTATTATTGCACATGCATGGGCCACAAACAATTACACATGTAGCAGGAGAAACAATGCAGAAATGATGGCCAATAAGACAAATAGCTCACTTCAGGGTCCTCCTGAGCCATGAAGCCCAGCAGCAGTCTTAGTCCAACCTGGGAGAGCTGGAACCACTGGTTGCCTGCCGAGTACCACACCATGAGGCTGTCCATAAGTGTCACAGTCTCTTCCAGCACCTTCTCAGTCCACAGTGCGGGACTGATCAGGCCCTCCGCCTGCAGGAAGTCTTGCACCATGTGAAGCAAACGCACTGCATTCTCCGTGTGCTGTGGCAACGTGGCGGCTGACGCCTCACGGTTATCACTCACCGCCCACTCCAACATACGCTCCATAAGACTTTAAAGGAAAAAGAGAAGACCGTTAGATACTATTAGCATGTTTTCAGCCTCCTGCTACGTGGAATAGATGGCTGACCTGAGCTTGATTTGGTCGACAGGAAGCAGCAGCTCATTGGCGGTTCCCAGTTTGGTGAGAGCGGAGAAGACCTGGCCGCGCTCCAGCCATGCCGAATCATCGGACCCTTCCACGCCACGCCACATCACACACAGCACAATCTCCAGCAGCATGCTGCTCAGCTCCTCCTCCGCCCGCTAGGGGGGCGCCACCACACCAAAGACACAGACAAAGAGGGGGTCATCATTAGAACAGATAGATTAAGTTTCATTGAACTGCAGCAGTAGGCAACAGGACATTAATAAGAAGATGAGATATAATGTCTCCTCCCATTTGGACAATTAATCTGTTTCTTCAAAAATAACTTTTTAAATAAGTTTGGTGATATTCTAAAATGTCCTAATTGTCAGTAATTCCCATGAAAACTAACAATGAATAGATCCTACTAACGAGGAAAAGCTTGAAAACTCTTAAAAAACACATCGTCCTGTTCTGTGAAAAATCTTTTCATGGGATTTGATGATAATAACAAAAACAGATCCTGCCAGCCTGAAACTTTGACAAACTGTTGTAAACTCTCCTTA
The DNA here is from genome assembly GCA_036023855.1 of Gadopsis marmoratus. NCBI lineage: Eukaryota > Metazoa > Chordata > Actinopteri > Centrarchiformes > Percichthyidae > Gadopsis > Gadopsis marmoratus. The sequence continues at coordinate 23,935 of JAVQJF010079373.1, read as the reverse complement.
ACTCATCCTTTCTCTTGAAGTATCACAAAATCACCCATCTCACCTCAGCATTGTTGAAAGACTCCCCCAGTGAGATGTTGTCACTGAAGAGAAAGCTGTCTTCAGTCAGGGAGGAAGTTGCATCTCGATCCCCAGAGCTCCCTGGGAAAGGCTTAGAGTTCTCCAGTGGTGACGGCGTGCTGGGCATGCTACCAGGTGTCTGGCTGCCGCTCTCCCCACACTCAAAGGCCTGCAGATGGGACAGATCGAGCGTCAAGCCCCCTGACTTTCCCACCACCCAGGGCTTGGCGTGCAGTTGTGGCTCGGTGGAGGCAGAGGAAGATGGCGTGTCCAGTAGCGAGATGACGTCGCCGTTCTCCAGGCTGTCCACAGAGCGAGCGTCACCTATGCTGAGCCGGTCATCCTCCACCCGGTCCAGGCGGCTGGCACTTCCTGTCCGCGCCCTCCTCTCCAGCGGCAGCTCCAGGCGGTTGGTGCTGATGCTGCCACTGGACCGGTTCAGGTCCAGACTGCAGGTGCTGATGGTGTCAGTGCTCCGCAGTGGCAAGGAGCCTTCACCCCGCAGGAACAGTCGCATCAGAGTGTCTTGCCAACACTGCTGCCTTGAGATTTGGATAGCAGCATCTTGTTGAGATTGTAGCAGCTGGTACACCTGAAGACAGAGGAAGAAAAAGATGAAAGATGAATTATACCTGCAGGAAAACTACGTCATGCAGCATCAAGAGGAAAAGGAACCGGTAACAAAACTCAAACTATATTTTTGGTGTGTGTGTTTGTTAGGGGAACTAAGGAAATAATGGATGACGAGAAGCAGGGGCATAAAGAGAAAAAAGGAAATAGTTTGATGATACTAATCAATAGCTGGAACCTGCAGTCAGTTGCTGTTATTCAGCATACGTGATTAATAGTGTGAGTGCAGGTGTTTCCTCACTCTCTTGCAGACTATGAGGCGTACGCTGGGTCCGGCACGGTGAGTGAGCTGGACCAGAGCCATCAGGTCCTTGTAGTTCACCACTTGATCTGTAGATTTTAGACACACACAAAGTTTTACATTTGTGTGACTGTATATAGTATGTATTAGTCTGTTTTTTTCCTATTGACAGACGAGCATTTCTGCCTCCAACATAATGCGTGAGCTCCACTGATCAGCACAAAGCATTGGTCAGACATTTTTGTCAGACTCTCTACAAAGTCATTCAGTTGTAATGTGCATATGACTGAATTAAGGTTGATCCACAATGCTCCTCTGTTTGAAGAAAACAAATAATGCGTACTGGCTTGACGCTCCGTGAGGACTCATGAAATTGACTCCATTAATTCTAGGAAAGACAATTAACGACCAATTGGCTAAAAGCTTTAATCAAGCAGAGATTTATAGTAGCAGGAGAGCTAACTGGGTGAAAAACCAGACTGACCAGCAACATGGCATCGCACTTAATGACATCAGCAACAGCACAATCCGCTTGTCATTAGCACAAAATCAGGTTAAGGTAAATAGAACGGTGTGAAACACACTTCAGTAATCTGAAACAAAAAGACAAACGGACCTGTGTGGAGGACCTGGTTGAGGAGGCAGCGGGTCAGGGTCGGAGTGATGTGGAGTTCGGAGAAGAGCAGTGACAGGCCAGCGTACCCCGCCTCCCTCAGCCGCAGACGCTGCTTATTCCTCTCGTAGACGCGGTCGCAGCGCAACATGCGCTCAAACAACTGTGCAGAAGTGAAGAGAGAAAAGAAAAAGCGGCCATTGTAGTCACAGCATTTCTGCTATTTACTTTTACGACAAATAGCGCTAAAACACATTATGGTATGTGAATTCACATATCAATCAGGTTAATAAGTGTATGTGGTTGGATGTCCTGAGCTGGTGTTTGGCCCAAACTCACATTTAGGTGAATGAAATGTATTACCCCCAAATTGTCTACAAGACATGTCTTAAAGTTCAGTGATATTCCAGGAATTCCATAACTAATTGTGACCTTTAACGACGTCTTATTCAGTCTAAGTAATGGACCCATAACCAACAAAAAGATGGCAATTAAGCATTGTAGCAGAGTGGCATTTGGTTATTCAATGTGCTCCGGGCGATGCTGGTGTAACCCACCTTAAAGACTAGCTCTCTGAGCCGATCTGAGTGCTTATTGTTGATGAGGAGAGAGTAACAGGTGTCGGCCGCCCCGGGCTCAAAGAGGAGCAGGAAGAGCTGGTCCCTGGCCGGACTGCTCTGGAGAATGCTGAGCACCAACTCCAGCAGCCCACACAACTGCAAAACACACAACCGCAACTAAATGTAGCAACCTTTACATAAAAGGTTGCTTGTTTTTTGACAGCAGTGGAAGAGGATGATTGCCCATATGTTCATAGAGGCTGATGTAAGCTTCCACATATAGTGTACTGTAGTAATGCTGTGTAAGAGGATATGCAAAGTGACAGACAAAATGAAAAACAAGACGGTACTGAAAAAGGGAGAGAGGTGGGGAGGAGGAGGTGTGACGAGGAGGAAAAGGCAACAGATACCAAGTCCTGTGAAAACTTCCATCTAGTGGGTGTTGAGAGAGAAAACAAAAACGGTCAAGAAATTAAGGATGGATGCTGCTTACAGAGAGGAAAGTGTTTAAAAATAATGTAGAAAGAGAGTCTGGCAGAACAGCTGGCATCCTGTAGTGAAAGGCCATCTTATTTTACAATGAAATCCTCAAATGGCCAGAGAGGTTGCCATTAACCAGTTTCACTATATGTGGGTCATCCAGCAAGCATACACTAATAATAGAGGAGTGACCTACTCCAAATGTCTGCTGTTGGCCTGACACACTTCAAAGTCTTTTTTTTTTTCAATGAACAAACCTTATGTTCACAGATAATTTTGTACTCCCTTGATCAAATCTTTGTATTCTGGGCCTTGCTGGGGACAGTCAGGATAAGATTTAGTACTACTCCAGTGCATACGATAATGATAATCTGACCCTCACCTGGTCCTCGTCTCCAATGGCAGCAATGTATCCCAGAATGCTGTGCATCTCGTCCTGTGACATGCCCTTGCTGATGTAGTACTTGACGAGGCCGCAGAGAGATGCCCGGATGGTACGGATGTCGTCCTCACTCAGGTCGCTCTCTTTGTTACTGTTCTTCCTGAAGTGCAGAGCAGATGATTTGTGAAAAAGGGACCAACTATGTTGGGAAAAACTACACAGGGATGAACTTTGGGAAGTGGAATCTCACCCATAATAAAGCCGTATGGTGTCCAAGAGGAACTGAACTCCATATTTTTTACGGAACTGCTTCCTGTTATCTTTGATGATGGTGGACATGTACTGGATGTGACCTTCATCAGACAGAAACAATCAAGCACAATAGACTGCATCACTCAGAAAGGAGCTAAACCCAACCAGCACAAACATGTCAACATACTGGGATAACATATTTTCATCTGTATTCCTTCACTAACATTTAACCTTTACCTGTTAATTCTTATTTATTATCACAAACACCTATTTTCCCCTCTTTAAGTTGTACCTGATCTCAGAACATTTAGTGAAAACACACACACATACAGATCTAACCTATGCGCAGGGCGAAGTCTCCTTTGTTCCAGATGTTGAAGTTGAACAGCAGATGTGTGTGAAGCTGCTGCAGCAGAGCCTGGTTCTTCTCATACGTCACCTGCTCTATCAGCAGCTGCACAGCAACCAGCACACTGACATCCACGTGACCTGCAGGCAGCTAGACACACAAAAACAAAAGATTTTATTTTGCTGCTATTACATTTATTATGTGCACATTCACATATGCAAAATTATTAAACACAGAAAAGGGGAGATTACAGGAGGCATGTGATCTAAAAATGGGCTTTTTAAGAAACCAAGAGACGTAAATAAACAGGTACTTAATATGGCTTGTTGGCACTGTCTGACACGCCTCCACAAAACACGTAAGGGACATGTTGGAATGGGGAAACACATTAGTGGTTTATTTGGACTTTTACCATTTACATGGTGTGGTTACTTTGCCTAGAGCAACTATCACCACATCAAAAACATTTTCTTTTATCAGAGTCTCTGTGGAGGCTTATACTTCTGATAGTGTAAACGCTGATTCAGGGGTATTTCCACTCTCCACCCCACTGATGAACAAATAAACACTGAGGCACTTGCACCAGACAAAAGATAGATGAAGAAAGAGAGCTGGGGAAAAAAGTCTGAGCACTCAAAGGGAAACAGACATACACAAAATAACAGACAAACAGACACACTAAACAAACACAGACAGACCTACAGACAGGGACAAAAGCTGTCTGAGGTTCATTACTTTCACCTGGGGAGGTCCGGCTACATTCATAACTCACACTGTATGAGCAATGTAACAAAAGCTACATGTGGCCCTTTGTATGCTTCAAAAATGACATCAGTCTTCAGAGATACTTAATTCCTCCTCTGCAGAACCACTAATCCAGTTTGAATTGGGAGGAAAACAAAAGAGGCTTATGTCCTCTTTGCATGGACTAATGTTATGCGGAGACATTGTGTAATTAATGAGTTTTTGAAATGCACTTCATGGGGAGAAAATGACCGGAAATGCTTCTCGATAACAGTCTTCAATTTTGCATAACTGCTGGAAGATTGAAATCACACATCAGAAGGAGGAAGAAACTTAATACATTGCTGAAATTAATTAGTGTGACTCATGCAGGATTAGCATCATCAGGGGAATCCTGATAATTAGGTAACTTGCATTGTTTTAAAAGGTCGCAAATTGCAGAGAGGGATGGGATTTGTGATTCTGGTCTAAACTGTCTGTTGCGGTACTCAAGTGTGAATTTTAGTAATTTCATATTTTTATTTCTCAAGAAAAACTGATATCAATCAACTGTTCCCCTCAGACGTATTTAACACAGGAAAGTGACGGAAGTAATAACATGGTATCATCGGTGTAATGGTCAAATTATAGTACACTGGAATTTGAGGAGTGTGGTTCTGTGCAAAGTGCCTTAAATTCCATCCTGCCACCCTGGTGATAGAAAGTCGTGTGCAAAATTAGGATTAAACAGAGACCTTCTGCAGCAGGGCTCCCAGTGTACCGACACCATGCGAGTGGAGCAGATTCTCCTGGTTAATCAGGTGTCTCTGCAGGAAATGCTTCAACACCAACAGGAAGGTGGCCACTAGATTCTTCTCCAGGCGTGCCTCTGAAACAAGAAATTAAAACTTATTGCCAATCGAACTAATTCCCAATTTAACTGAGAGTGAAGAGAAAAATAGCTAATATATTATTGCCGGTTGTTCTGCAACAGACCTGAAGCCCTGTTGGATGGGAGAATGACCCAATCTCCATCAGCTGGCGTGGTCACATCAGGAGTGATGAAATCTGACCCACCTGCAGGATCACTGGCCTGCTGATCAGGGGTCACCAGGGCCAACTGCTCTAGTAAAGGGAAGAGCACTGGTAGGCCGCCCACACAGTTGATCATATCCTGCCATGGATACAAAAGCAACACAAAGTTAAACAGAATATATGTCGATGCAATATCCCTCTGAGCACATAACAACTACACGACAGCATGAGGTGGACGTTTCTCCCACCTTGATATCCCAGTTGACTACTTTATTCCCAGTCAGGCGACCATGCAGCATGTTTGGAGACAGATCAAGACAGATGGGGTTCCTACACGCCTGTTGACAAAAAGGACCATGTAAAGCAAAAACCTGTATCACCGTCTTAAACGAAATGATACAACGAGAATCACACAACTGCACTCCACACTGTATGTGGCTGCTGTCAAAGCTTTAGAGAAGGGATGGCTGAAACTGCAGTGGTCCAGTCACCTTGGGCGAGTAGTGCAGCAGCAATTTGGTTGAAAGGTCGCCGAGTTCTGATTCCTGGGCTTTGAATGGGGAGATGCAGTTTGGACCTGCGAAGAAGACAGAAGGAGAATGAGCATTTAAGACAGAAAGAAACACTAAAAACATTCATTGTCACGTGAATTTTACTATTTTTCATTTATCTTATGAAGCACTGTTGATCCCACTATACTTTATTTTCATTCCTAAATCTCTTCTTCGTCTCCTCTCACACCATCTCCCCCTGCTTACCAGCACTGCAGATGGCTTTAATGTGGTTGGGCTGCAGGGGCTCATGGAAGACCATGACGCTCCCCAGCTGGCCCTGCAAGGAGGTAGGACTTCCCCACTCGCTGTCCTGGGTTCCTGCAGAGATGAGCTTAGTCACAGACTCAGGCTTCCCCCCCAGCAGCCCCCCCCAGGTCTGCGGCGACAGGATGGCACCCAGCGAGGAGCGAGTGGTGGGTGTGGAGGGGGAGGAGAAGGGAGGGTCTGGGATCTGGGACGGTGGGGGAGTTGTGGTCCGGTGGCCTGCTGAGCCGATGCAACAGGAAATGAATGGCTGCGGGTGGAAATACAACAGAATACGGCAGGGGCGTGAACATGATGTGCATAAAAGACATCGTATAAACAGAAAAATAGATTAGAAACAGCAAACTGTAGGTTACCAACTCAGATTTATGACAGCTGCTTACTGCAAGGCCTGGTAAAGGCTCATAGCTGTGAGTGTTAAAGAACAGCCTCTCATGGCTTATTGCTAAATTAAGCAGAAGTTACACTGTCACTTGCAGGCAGATAAACTGAAGTTGCCAAGACGTTCCATTATTAACCAAGTGAGCGCAGGTCTCACCTCAGTCATGGTGGGATACTTCAGGGGGGCGGACAGTTTCTGCTGACCATCCACATAAATGTACACAAGACTCTGTCCAAATGGTCTCTTTCCTGGTACGTGCACCACGCCGATGCTGTGCTGTAAACAGAAATTCAGACAGAATTTAGTTCCTTTAATCACTACCGGTGCTCTCTTTAATCAGTCTGCAAGACATTAGGTTAAATTGTGTAATCTGCTGAATATAGGGAGCCATCTCTGTTGCCAGACGGATATTCTGAATTCTTAAACCTGACTCACCCAGAGAGAGTCACAGAAGCAGTAGTCGGGCAGCATGACTGTGACATACTCCTTCTTCGTGCATACAGCCACCACCAGCACACCTGCTGAGCTGATGAAAGCCTCGAAGCCCGTCCCTCCCGGGGTAAAAAAACTGTACAGGATAAAATATAGGAACAAAGGTTGAGCGAGCACTGACATACAGAACCTTCTGCTGATCTCTTGTTCTGCAAGATTGAGAGGTTTGGGAATTTCAAAAGAAACAAGAGCATGGCCACCACCAGAGAGTCTCTCTCCTCAATACTTCCACTGTCTCTTTTCCTCTCACCTGTAGAGCTGTTTCCTTTTGTCCTTGCTGGGTGGGCCCAGTTGGTCCTGATCTAGTGACAACCAGGCGAGAAAGCTGAAGGCAGAGCCTGGCCAGCGCTGCACCGTTGGAACTACAATGCCAGCCATGCTGGGTGACAGGTCAAAGTACTGCATGGCACTTTCCAGGCCCTGCTTCCGTACCATGGCCAGGAGGGCTCTCAGAGCAGGACCTACATAGGGATGTGCTTGAGTGGACTCTGGAGGCCTGAGGAGGCGCAGGAGTCCTGAGAGTTCCCTGGCACTCAAGGACTGGGAGCCCAGTGAGCCCACCAGCCCTAATAGGCTTTCAGCGCAAGCTCGGTGTAGCTGTTGGTGGCCCTCCAGAGCAGCCAGCGCTCGCATCACCATGGCGGCGTTGACGCAGGTGGCACGGGTCTGACGGTTGAGGCAACTAAGACGGCGGAGCCAGTCGGCCGTAAAAAGCTGCCGCTCCGATGAGTCCAGCTCCGGGAGCCACTGGACCAGCAGCAGCAAGGGCTCCACGTTACTGATGCCCAGGAGCCCCACTGAGGTGTGCTCACCCTCCACCGCCTGAACACACAGAGAATCACACACGTGGATCACAGAGTGGAATTCAGTCAATCAGGCAACTAAGAAACTAGCAGGACATCATTCAACCAGACAATAATTCTCTCACCATGTTCATCAGTTCTTTGAGAAGGTGCCGTGATGGCTGGCCGAGGGAGGTGAGCACTTCATACAGGTGATTGTAACCAATCCTCTCCTTGAACACCTCCTGCAGGGGTGGAGGAAAAATAAATAAATTAAACTGGAATTGCATTGCATCGGAGCGCTGACAATAACCTCACGTCAGTTCTGCATAAATAGTGGATAAAGTGCACACTTACAGGGAACTTTAATCACAACTGTGTAAGGAGGAGATGATACATTTCCTTCCTAGTTTCTTATCTGCTTGAGGGAGTCAATCTACTTTTGTCAAGTTCTCTAACCAGTTTTCTTCTCAACCTCAAGAACTATAAATCTACTTACTCTCGTGTCCTTTATTTAAGCACTTTGTAACTATGTAAAGAAAAGTGCTATACAAATAAAGTTATTATTATAATATGCTCCCTCAAACGTATGATCTTTATTCTTAACGGATTAGGCAAAATAATTCAGGACTGTAGGTATGGCCTGTAATTAAGTGCACGTATTTGTGTGCCCATTACCTTTGCAGCTGGTGACTTGCGCATCACTGTTGTCAGGGCTTTGATGGTTGCTACAGCGAGGGAGTCTAGCCGCCCTTGAAACACCTGAAGGATAATCAAACCTGTCAGTCACTCACAGCCAGTCACTTGGTCTTTTCGCGGGAAGAGTATGTAGTAACAGATGATTGGACACAGGTTAAATCCCCTCTTATTCCTGATGAACGTTAAAGCACTTTTATAAAAAGGTGGCAGGCATGCATTCAATTAAAAGCCACATTCATATATCAAGTTTGTAATGCTAAAATGATAATGATCAACTTACTTAAAGCAGGGAACACAACATGCATCACACTCGGGAGGAATAAAAGGGAGACTTAAATAGATGCCTTTGAGTTTGATTCAATTAGTGTGTGTGAGAAAACGTTTGTAAAATCATAAGACCCCATAACACCCTGCTTGTCGCTGCAGTAGGGGCTGGCATCAGAGCTTGTACTGCAGATAAGGAAAGTGATGTCTTTCTGCTCCAGATAAAGAAAACAATCTGTTTAATAGCATGATGATCTGACTGGAGCAGGAAGCTCTCAGGGTTTGGGCAAATAAATAAATACACCCACCTCCACACAAGACAGCCACAAAGATGCACCTCACTCAGACACACATTCACAAAAAGCATGCAACCCATAAAAACACAAGCCAAACCATGAAAAACAAACACATCTCCATCCAGCTCTGTCCTGCTCATGTCCAACATGTTGTGGGTCAACATGCAGACTGGTTGATCCTACAGAGAGCCTTAGACCAGCTGGAGAGGGACTGTGGCAAAAATTACACATTTAGATCATCTTCACCGAGTCCAGATCACCTCAAACCACTGAACTCTGTGAGAACGCACACCAGGCCAACGTGATAGCATTCCAGTGGAACCCATAGTATACCGCAGAAAACCAGGACAATGTAGAGGGGGGGGCGTGAGGAGAGCCGGGCACGGGTGGCAGTAAAATAAACAAAATGACATAGCTGGGAAAAATCGCAAAGTGGTCACTCCACAGCACGGCAAGACGGCAAAGTTGCATTGGCTAATCGGCCATTTAGCACTTTGGAATTTGAGTTTTGGTGTTTTGCATTACTTTTATAATCTCTCTGCTGTAAATGAATTTATAAGCTGTGTTAACCTACTGAGCTCTACAGGTGACCTCGGAAACAACAAAAGCTTCATGTTTAAAAACCTGGCAAGCAGGCTGCGGCATCTGCAACCGCATCATGTTACAGCAGCACACTGGTCTGTGTGTGTGTCTTCGTGCTGTTCGTCCACCTGTATTCACATTACCCGGATCAATGGAGGGATTATACCTTATAAAGGTGGCTCTGTGAGTAGGAAAAGTATAAAGAGTAGAATGAAAGCTGGCATACTCTTGAGGGGAACAAGTGACCTTTCTGTGGGCGTGAGATGATTCAGTGAGAGAGCTCTGACCGAGGCCTCAGATGTCTTAGGGCTCTCAGCAAAACAAATAATATCCAGAGAGCAATCATTAAGAAAACGGATGGATTTTAAGCTGGTAAAGAGCAGCTTCTGTTTCTCTAAATTCAAGTCCATGCTTGAGAAATCGCTCTGTGATACTGGTGCTTTACTAGTAGCGACTAGCTGACTTGTTGCACTTGTTATAACCTGCTTGAAGGACCAGATGGGTGGGGTTTGTAGCATCATGATGAGTCTGATAACGTTAAAGGGATAGTTTGACATTTTGGGAAGTTGACTGGGCGATCGATGCCACGCCCGTGTTTGTTCATTATATGTGAAGCTACAGCTAGCAGCCAGTTAGCTTGGCTTAGCATAGAGGCTGGAAGCTGGGGGAAACAGCTAGCCTGGCTCTGTCCGAGGCTAACAAAATAAATATGCCTACCAGCAGCTCCAACACTCACTAATTAACATGATTTATCTTGTTTGGTTAATGTGTGTAAAAGTGTAAAAGCAGGTTATATTTCTTGTCAGGAAGTCACTGCTCCCAGCCAGGAAAGAGTGCTGGTAGGCAGCGTTTGTCACCTTTGCCAGGCTTGCTGTTTCTCCCCGTTTCCTGTCTTTCTGCTAAGCTAAGTGGCTGCAGCATCATATTTAACAAACAGACATGAGAAACTCTCAAGAAAGTGAAAATGTGCATTTCCCTGCTATAGTCTATAGCCACTAATGTTACATTATTTATAACAGGAAATACAGTATTAATGTGAAACCCTTACACACCACCTTAAACAGTAAGAATCTGTTAACGCACACACACCTAATAGTGTGTTGCCTGCCAGCAGTCTGACAATCCAATGACTCAGTGAGTTTTCTGTTAAGACTTAATCCAATTACAATGATCTGGGACAAAGCAGTGCAAGTGTCTTGCTGTGGAGAGGCCACGTGGCTCTGGTCAGGTGAAGGTGGTGGGGCTTGGCAGCAGGTGAGGGGAAGGAGCAGGTGGGTGGATGGTGAGGGGGGTTATGGGTGGGTCTTTCTCGGCGGTACCTGAGTGTCCCTCTCTCCTGTCAGTAACCTGTTGTTGGTTATATCTTTCTGGTCCTTGTCTGCCGCCGTGCACCTAGCATTAACCAGCTGACACACACAACAGGCAACACGTCAACATAGCATGTGAGGAGGCTGATACAAAGAGAAGGTGACGACAAGGGAGCGTCACAGGATGATGAACGGGAGGAAAGATGTTGTAAGTGGAGGAGAGGGTGGGAGGTTAAAAGCCATGACCCTCAGCAGGGGTCACCGCGTGGAGGGGTGTTGGTGATCCAGCCTTGCTGTGGGGAGGTAAACATGCAAGGTGGGCAAAATGCTCCTTCTCACGTCAACCATGACACACGGGCTAGACCATGCCTGGACACAGTATTCTCTCCAGATTACACGTTAAATACCTGGAGCCACATTCACAATTCATCCTATGGCTAAAAATGGGTCAGGAGGAACTAAAAATAAATGTAATAACTTTAGGACACTTGTGTTTGCAGTCTGAGAGTAATTCTCAAAGCATTTTAGCTCTAAAAGTAGCTCCTCTGTCTGAGAGAAGTTAGAAGCACAGTAGCCCTGCTCACAGTCAGCATGCTAACTGCTGCTGCTGGTAATGTGTCTCACCACTCTAATATTTTTGGAATGATACAAAGAAATAACTTTTACTTGCATATTTTGATTATGTTAATAAATATTAGTTTGAATTAGCTCCAATCACCTATAATAAAATGTTGCTTACATGCATCTGTAATAACAATTGTATAATAGAATAGAATGTATAAAATAATATATTTCTACTTCTACATGAGAGTATTTTTACATTGTGGTATTGCTACTTTTACATGAGCAAAATATCAGAGTACTTTTTCCATGACAGGAGAGTCCATCTAAAATAAAACAACACTCTATAAGAGATGTCTCTCATCAAAAACATTGCTATATTTTCTCCTTTATATACAGAATAAAACAACTGTAATCTACTACTACTACTACAACAGAGTCACTGTATCAAAGCATGAAAACAATACATTTTAGAACTGATAACGTCTTCAAATTTATATAAACCTCTACATAAATAAAGACTGCAGTCGGGGAAAATGGCATATTAGGGGATGTCATACTGATATGAGAATACAACTTTAAGATCTTGTGGTATCAGATACAAGATGTGATCAATATAACTAAGTTGATATTATTCAGTTTTACCCAGTTCTGAGATAAAAACATAGGCTGAGTATTACATCAGTAACTGAGCTGCGTATTCAGGTTATATTTAGATATAAATAACTGTACTGTTACCTTGCTGTTCTGCAGCAGTCGTGTCAAGTGCTCAAAACAGTTACTATTGAGGAAGATGGCTTGCAGAACTGGCCTGTCTGAACACAGGAACATGTCCCTGATAGTGTCTGAGAGTCAGCAGAAAGAAGAGAGAAAGAAAAGCAAAGACATACATAAGAAAGGTGGAAAAAGTTACATTATCTTGGCTTCCCTGTGATTCAACAAAAATAGAAGAGCTCAAAAGATGTTTGTGGCCTTTATTTACCTAGCATGTTTACTTGCAGCGCCACAAATCGGCTCTCCCAGTGTCGGCCCAGTGTCGGCACTCGGCCCTTGGCTTGCTGTTGGGCAGCAACGACAGCCGCCGGATCCGAGTTGAGCAGCTTGAAGTAGTTTTCCAGCACGGAGGCGATTTCCACTTGCCGCTGGTCCGAGCTCGATGCCAGGAGGCGCTGCACCACCTCCCGCAGGCAGCCCAGAGTCAGCAGCGCCTTTCGGTCGGGGGCCTCGCTGTCCCAGTCCTCGCCCTCATCTGAAGAGCAGCTACCCATGGAGCAGTCGGCCAGCACCCGCATTAACACCTCCATGGTGGCTGGAGAGATGGCAAACAGAGCGTTTCTCTGCCAGAGAGGGAGGAGAGAGAAAAAGGTAGAAGATATAAAAAAATCCACAGCATAACTTGAATACCAGATCTTAATGCCCATGTCTCAGTGGTGTGCTATTAAAAGGAATCCTCGGTGTGCAGTTTTTATTCAAAGGAATGTATGTGGTGCCATCTTGAAACAAAGATTCTGTGACCGGTCCATCCAGAGGCGTACCTGATCACCAGCCACTATGGCTCCAAACAGGTGCAGCAGGCAGCATTTCAGACTCTCCTTCAGGTGCTCGCTCTCCTGGAAGCACTCTGGAACAAGGGCACACACACACACATATGGTTTAATCAATGGGCTTGATGTCAGCTATGCAAATACAACACAACCACAAAACAAAATTGTAGCTCACAGCAAACAGTTGGACATACTGTATTTTTGTCTATAAACAAAACACTGATAAATGCAGACACAGACATGCCTTTATCTTTCCTGCCTCTCTCTGTCACACACACTCTCTCGCAACAAAACTCAATGAAATCTGCAAACCAGATAAGAAAGGACTGCAGTAAGCACACACAAACACACACAGCCATGTGGTAGTTCCCTCTGGGTCATTGTGGTCCCAGTCATCCATTAGCTCATCTGTCAACACGTCAGATTGGAGAGAAGAAATGTGACATCTTGGCTCCATGATGTCTAGCGAATTACACTCCACTATCACTGGGTCACACTTTTATCCAACTGAGCCTAAAATATAAATGAGCTTAGTAAATGGAAAAAGGATATTCTTTCTTTTATCAAAAATCTTCTTACAGTATTCCCAGAAACGTGTTGTTTGTATATTAACAGGTCGGGTGTTATCTTTGGTGCCAAACCACAGCAGCCACAAACAGGCCACAGGACAGAAGGCTGCATTTGTTCAAAATGGCCACCGGAGTAGCTGAAGTGGCTTGACAGACACCATTCACTATCGGCTCATCTCAGCGCCGGGCAATCAGGACACGGACACAAAGAGTGGATTCAACTGCACCCAGAGAGGAAAGAAGGGGAGGTGGGGGGACAGCATGGGAGCTCTTAGAAAAAGATGGTAGGAGAAGAGAAGAAGATTGCTTCCTCATCCACATCCAAAGAGGCAATTGAAGCATGGCCCATACACAGCAGGGACTGTAATGCTACATACCAAGTGTTAACTGAAAGTACCATGTACAAGCTTTTCTCCAGAATGCTACAAACACCGTGTTGCACACATGGGAAGAGAGTAGGAAGTAGATGTGGAATGAAAACGAGAGACTTACGGTAAAAGAAGGGAACAAACTCAACGGTGAGCGGAGCTGCTTTGTACTTCTGTCTGCTCCTCTCTACTGTACCCAGCTGCTCCCTGGGGGGAAAAACCACGAGTTTAAAACCAAGCAAGCATGACGAGGAACACTTTATTCTTCTGAACTCAAAGTCTGGCAACCATGGCAGGCGGTTTAGCTGGCATTCTCTACAGGGACCCTTCCCAGAGACATACAGTGCTTGTACATCAATCCTATTTGGCAGCGTAATCTAAATCTATACTTAGTCATGGTGCAGGATGCTAGTAAATTGTGGCTGAGGTAATTATACATTAATTCTTACATCCGATGTAGCATCCAGTGTTGCCTTTTCTAATATAAAACACACTTTGTCAGCCAACAAATACTGTGAGTGAGAACTGCAGGTGATTGCTGGCTTTACTGTTGTTGTTTTTATTGTAAATCAATGCCATGCTAGCTGCTGGATGTTGTTACCCGCAGGCTCGATGCCTCCAGTTGCGGTAGGGGTCGTAGAGGCTCTCACAGAAAGCCAGCGCATGACGGACAAACTCCTCCGCCTGGCTCTGGTCTGCCATCTCCTTCTCTTTGGTCTTGCTCTTCAGCTGGATCAACACACACGGGGAGATTGAACATTTTCTATTTTCTCACCCAATTTATTGGGGGCCATGTTTTGCAGAGCAGAGAGAAACAGAAAGATGAGCGCAAAGGCAAAGGGAGGAGTCAGACCTGCTGAATGTAGAGTGTTGTCATGTTGATGATGTGATTGATGTAAGAGCAAGTGCCAATCTCCTCCACGTTGGACAGGTTCCTTTCAGAAACACCCAATCATGCACAAACACACAGAACAAGTCGTCCATTAGCTTATCAATGTCTTACTTAGGAGTACTAGCTATTTCATGTGTATGTTAACTGTCCAGACCTGCAGATGATAATAAGGAACTTAAGCAGCAGCAGAGCCAGGTTTTGCTGCTCAGGCTCCAGGCCGTCAGAGGCTTTCTGGACGCACTGCAGCAGCTGGTGGCGTAAAACCTGCAGTATGTTGTCTGGGAGGAGCGTCAACACCGGGGGAACCTCCTCCGGCCTGGAGGCACAGAAGTATCACAACCAAAAGAAGCAGGATGAAAAGGAATCTCAATTAGGCAGAAATGCCTGTTATCATGGAGGTGTCACTGTAGTATACACATCTTGAAGGCGCATTC
Organism: Gadopsis marmoratus; assembly: GCA_036023855.1. Lineage (NCBI taxonomy): Eukaryota > Metazoa > Chordata > Actinopteri > Centrarchiformes > Percichthyidae > Gadopsis > Gadopsis marmoratus. Next base: position 8,620 of record JAVQJF010079373.1, on the reverse strand, counting down.
AGGCATTAATTCCTAGGTGAAACAGCATGTGTGCTGTGCTGCGCCGCTCACATGAGAGAGAGAGAGCGCAGCCAAACCCATGCAATGAGTGTCGGTGGGAAAGCAGGACAGATGTGGCAGCTGCAGAGGAAGGGAAGGAGAGGGAAGGAGGAGGGGAAGGAAGAAAAGGCAAAGAGACAGCAAAGGGAGGATGAAAAAAGGAGTCAGATGATGGGAGAAAATGACTCAAGGGAGGAGGAGAAAGGGGAAATGACAGAGGGAGCGATGAAAAGCTCAACAAACAGGATTTAACCACCCATATTCCTCCACCCCACTCCACCCTTTGACGTGGTCCTTCCTCCATTATAAAATGTGACTTCACCGGATGCCAGCACAGTGAAGGCATCAGGTGTTCAAGCACCGAGGGGCTATCACGTTAACCTGCATCATATGTTCACATGTAGACACCAATGAGCGCATCACCTGCAACAAAATGTGTCCGCTCTGCACAAAAAACAGCATCTGGTGTGGACGGACTATTTTGGGTTGTGCTGTGGAAGGCTGCAGGATACGTGGTCATGCTGTGGATGACGCACACATGTTTGCACGCTGCACTGATTGATTGTTAAATGCAATAGGGAGGTCGGTGTAAATGTATGGGACTAAACTGCAGAAACCCGGTGCCGCCCTGGGGTGGTGGAGGGCAGGGACTCCCAATCAGGGGTACTTGGAAAGCTACCAAAAAAAACTGACATTTGCTAAAAAATAAAATCCACATATGTGTTGAGGAGGAAAGCCAACCAACCTGAGTCGGTTGTGACACATTAACACGTGTTGGAACAGCGTGTGAAAACTAGATACAAAGCAAGCAGAGAAAGTAAATAGATGCCTAAAAGTAACAGATCAACAGTTGAAAACAAGTGGTAGGAGTACAAATGCATAAACACCAAAGAGCACACACAATGTGGTGCATTTTATATATCCGGTTAGTTTTGGACAAACAGAAAAAGAACTGCGTATTCAGCGTGAAATGTAACTAACGTAACAATTAAAACTTATTAATACGTTTGCAGTTATCATCAAAATGGTCAAGTGGTTATTTATGACAGCGGTTTGTCACAGGTTACCTTGAAGGTGGCTTTTCAAAGTCCACATCCAGGCATCGCTCATAGGAGCTGATGAAAATCTCCAGCCATAGCTTCAAGTAGTCTGGATCCCTCTGAGCAGAAAAGAAAGAAGGGAGGTGAATAAAGAAAGGAAAGAAACGGGGGGACATAGTTAGTGGCCTTGCTGACAAACGCTGTCATGGTTATAAAACATACATGGTGACAGGCCTCGTCTGCAATTTGATTCAATTTATTGTGTGTATGTTTGTGTCTTTGTGATTCTATAGCCAGACAACAATAGGCCGCAAACTGTTTTTGCCTCTAATTCATGACAATGAGACATTGACACACCCGTTCAAATGCTCACGGCAATGTTTTTATTTCCTCTAGGACTTACATGCAGACATTTAGACTTTGTGCGTGAGCAGCAGCCAGCAAAGTCAAGTTCAAAAACTAAAAAATCTGATTATATAAAACCGCAAGGGTGCAGTGTATACTGGACAGAACTTTAAGAAAATACTGATCTACTGTCAAACACGTGAGAGCAGGAATAACTCAGGTGAGCGCCTTATCTTTTTAGGGCGAGGAGGCAAAAACATGCACCTGCTGGAGTGGAAAACAGGGCCGGCTGCATTCTGAGGGGAGCTCCCAGCAGCCAGCTGATCGCCATTTCCTAAATTCCTGGAATTCTTAGTTTAGAGATTTAGCATGCTAACATTTGCATTAATCACTGTTGCTACGACCTCCCTGCACTGAAGCTTTCCCCACCTGGATACCGCAAACAATACACACACCTGGAAATATCCCCTGATGCCAACTTCATGAACACGCCGGCCACAGACAACTCACAATCCAATTCATTCAATTTTCCTATGAAGCTGTTACTTTCATGTGGAAGCAGATTCGAACTTGAAACTGAAGAAAAGAAACATAACAACTGGAAAAACTGCTTCTGTCTGCGTGTCAGAGAGGGAATCAGCCAGAACGGAGAAGGAAGCCAGCAGCTCTGTGCAACTCCTGTGAAGTCATCAGTGTGTGTGTGTGTGTGTGTGAGAAAGAGAGAGAGAGAGAGAGAGAGAGAGAGAGAGAAGAAAAGAGGGAGAGAGAGTCAGAAACAGCCACGTGTGAATAATGTGTTCTGTGTTACTGCACGAATCACTGATTATAAACAGAAACAGAGCTGCAGCCGTTTGTCAATTAATCGATTAGGTGATCGAACAAAAATGTGGCAAATGTGGTCATTTTTCTTCAACATCTGCTGCTTCCAGCTTCTGAAATATGAGGATTTGCTGCTTTTCTTTGTCCTTTCTGACAGTAAATGAAGAGTCTTTGGGTTTTGGACTGTTAAGAGCAATTAGACATCACTTTGACATGTGACATTTAATAGACTAAACAATTAATCGAAAAAGTAATTGGCAGATTAATCCATAATAAAAATAATTGTTAGTTGCAGTCCAAGGTGATGCATTTAGAAAGCTTGTTTTATTCAACCAACAGCCCAAAAAACCCAAAAGATATTTTGTTTGCTATCATATGAGAAAGAAAAGCACCAAATCCTGACGTTTGAGAAGCTGGAATCAGCATCGAAACATTACTAAACTAAACTGATTAATCAAACCATCAAAATGTATTCCAATTGATTTTCTGTTGAAGTTACGCTAAAAGGGTACCCTAAAAGGATACCCTAGCTGCAGCCCTAGTGAGAAAAACACATTTAACTTAAGCAATAAATACTGTATTGTCTTCACGTGCATGTTGCCAGAAAATTAGAAGATGATTTAAGCCAGCAGCTTCACTCTCAAGTGACTGAGCTTGCCAGCAGCAGTGTGACTGAATGACTCTGAGTGTAAGAATGTCCTCTTTTAGGCTGCAGCTTGGGAGCACAGATGCCCATTGAGGGTTTGGAGTCTGTGGCAGGCAGGGACACACCCGGCTCTACATGGCTCTGCTGATCCTCGGCCTTCATCTCTGGCCTGACACACACACCACGATCTGGACGTACAAGTAGGAATCCGAACTCAGCAACAGTCACCATGTCCCAACTCTAACCACCATGTTGTGTCATGGTTCCCCATGTGAAGATCACATGTCGCTCCTTTGTATGCACATTATCGTATTAGGCCCAATGCCAGGCTGCTACATCACATTCCTAATCATCTGTTTACCTCTGTGAAGCCAACAAGGTCAGATCAATGCACTTCATTCTCCAAACTGAGAACCCCCCCCCCCCGTTGACCCACAGAGCAGTGCTGATTAAGGATCCATGTCTGACAGCTCTTGTTGGTTTTGAAAAACACGAAAGAAGATCAGGCTCAGAGGTGTGTTCCCAGCAGCTGATAAAAACAGATAAGGGGTTCAAACTTTCAGACAACTAACGTAAATAAATTTTCATTTGGCCAAAACCACTAGCTAATTACTAATCAACCAAGTTTCTGAAAGCATTCATATTTGCTGCTGTAAAAACTTGCTTTTTGGTAGGTTGATTATTTTTCATTATCGAGTAATCTGCCAATTTTAGAAAGCAGTGGAAAATGCTCATTATAATTTCTGATTAGCAGATCAAAAGGAAATGAATTGTCAACTAAATTAATCACCAGATTCATCCATAATTAAATTAATTATTAGCTGCAGCCCCACCACAGCTTGTCTTATTAACAATTATTAACAATCCAAAACCCAAAAGATATTTAGTCTGCCATCAAAGCATCAAATACTAACATTTGAGAAGCTGGAATCAGTAAATGTTTGCCTTGTTCTTCATCAAACCATCAAGATTGATTATGATTCATTTTCTGTCGATCAGCTGGTTGTAGCTCAACTTTCTGGCACTTATTTCATGACCAAAATTCTCTGTTACACAGGAAGCAATGCATTTTCTGACCGCCAGCGGTGCCATGCAGTCATGTGTTTGTGTTTGTATTGTGCACATGAGGACACGCATGCACCTGGGCAGGCACTGGTTTCAGGTTAGTCACTGATCAACAGTCGATGGCGTTTCTGTGCCAACAAAGAAGAACACCGCTAGCAAGCAAACAAAGCAGAAGTTACAAATGTTTTTTGAGGAAGGAAATTAACATGTGTTTCCTAGACCACAACGCATTATGGTGAGAAACACTAAATGCAAACCTTTGTTTGTGTACCTATTTAGCACAAACTATAGAAAGTCAAACTATTTCAAAATAAAGTCAGAGAAAGAAGAATTCAAAGGCAGGTGAAGCAAAAACCACATAATACTGAAGTCAGCCAGGTTTAAAAACAAGAATTACTCCTCAACATAAACAATTTTGACAGAATTTAAAAAACCTAAGGCTAAATATGTCATTTATTTCCTGTGGCAACTCAACACCGACAGCTTTAACTGCATTCTCAGGTCATTTAAAAAGGACACTGGTAGATTAAAAACACTTTATAACTTGATGGATGTATTATCAGCTGCTCCACCCCTCCAGACAGGCGTGGCTGGCAGGCTAGCCAGGTGGCTGCTTGCCCAGCTTGAGTGGGTGACCTGGTTTGGTGGAAGTGGCATGGAGTCACTGGGACCACAATGTTTAAGGTCCCCTCCCTGCAGGTTCAAAAGACTGCTGTGGTCGCTCTGTTTCTGCACCATCACATCGCCGCCAATCAACTCCTCCGGCCATGATGTCACTGCCAGGGGTGCATTTAAGAGGCTGGGGATGGGAGGGGTCAAAGCCACATGAGGCGTGTCTGACACGCAGCATCGGTGACATCAGTGTTATTCCACAGACATTCATAGCGCACAGGGAAACAAGCCGCAGTGAGACAGAGAGCTAGCCTGATGGAACAAACTTTGCATACCAGATATAAACCAAAAGCCTGTGTGTGTGTGTGTGTGTGTCAGAGATTAGACTGCAACAAGCAAACAAGCAGCAAAGCCTGCTTGAGCAAATATGTGAAAGCGCGGCACTTTCTCCTCCTCCATCGTCTCCAGCTTCAGTTTGATTATTTCCCTCCCCATTTCTCTCTTCCTCCCTGTTCACCTCCCCCCCTCCAGTCCTCTCACTGTATCCCGACCACCATAATTGCAGGGAGTTTATGCAGATGGCTGTCGCTTCTCCGATCCAGTCAAAACGCGACTTCACTTCTGTGAATCCTGTGGACAATTAAAGAGGGAGTGAGGATTCCTGCTCAGCTTTAAAGCCACTGACGGGTGAAATGTTGCCCCTGGCTGTCGAGGCATGTTCACTGTGGTTGAGAATTAAAAAGGGCTCCTCTGCAGCAGACAAAGGCTTTCAGAGAGTAACTGGCATTATTCAGAAGCCTGCTAAACCCTCCACTATCTCCGACAAGCTCTTCTGGATAATACAGTGGTGAGAGAGGCGAGCCACTGCAGCGCTGTGTAGTTGCCCCTGTATGCCAGCGGGCAGCCAGCTGCTCCGTGTGCTCGGGGGACAACACGAACCAGTGACAGGCAGCTACTGTAAGAGGATCTCTGGTTACGTAACGGCCAGAGCGTCGCCTGTGACCTCTGAGCCCTCTGCAACTCACAGACGCGAGCCGGAGTCTCTGCAACTACTGCAGATCCTCATTAGAATTGTTAAAATGTAGAAATGACTAATAGACAGAGTCCATTTATAAGCTCCTACTGTATGTAGAAACCTGCAGGCGTCTCCAGAGCGTCCGAGTGTGATGATCCCACCATTCTTTTAAAGAGCATACAAACATATTTTAAACAATGTATTATAAAATTAAATAAATATATGCATCTACCTATCCAATCTGTAAGAGGGCAGTGGCACACTGTGTATCTAACCCTTTCTTTACACGCCTACTCACTTTTTTTAACCATACAAATTACAGGTATATGCACAAATGCAATTATTAGGACTTTAACAGTGTAGGTAAGAAAGTAAGTAATCCTATTTTACAGCTGCACCTACATTAGATACTGGTGTTAAACCTTTATGAGCCTCAGAATGCAACAAGTTCTTTCGGAGCGTGGGCATGTATTGGAAAGCTCAGACTACACATTTCAGTATTTGATTACTTTGCATTTAGCGACTGGCCTGAGACTGCTTTAAATGTGGGACCAATCACAGGTTTTTCTGCAGTCTGGTCAAAGGCAAATATTGGGAATAAGGCACTTCATGCTCATTTTCAAATGGTACATATTGCTCTAAAATATCCACGGCTGAAAATCGTCCCCACCAAAAGCACTATTCACCCCGGTTTGAGTGACATTAGCTAAAGACTACAGTGCCCAGCTGTTTGAGGAAACTACTGATACGGTCTTAAAATGAAAGTAGGTACTTTTAATGATTTACATGTGCAGTAGGAACTGATGGGCTTGAGTAGGGAAGTTGAACAAACACATTCACGGGATCATAAATATGCACCAGCCCCTACACACTCCTCAACACTGACATAGATGCCACAGCTGCTCGCCCAACAATTTCTGACCTCATCATCAATATGCGAACAGCTGCGATGGCTGGCTTGAAACACAGACGAATATTATTATTGCAATGTCGCGACAAACTGGCATACGGTATGAAGACACCCGTTCCTCTTCCATCTTGGTGCCCATCAGGTGAATAATAATGACATGCAGAGATGAGACAGCCGACAGAACAGGATGAGCCGGTTCCCCCAATGTGACCCTCGGCTGCTTGAACTGTACAAGCGTCTACTGTCAACAACACACATGTGGCCGACTCTTCCTCAGAGAGCAGAGCTTCGGTGCGTTTCGGTAATCATTAAACAGGCAGATCACATGGCTGCATTATATGATGTAGACTGTAATATCTATTCTGCTTTTACACTTAAATGCCCTCTAAATTGGCAATGCTATGGAACTAGCTGCACTGAAGATGCCAGTATGAGCAATTTAAACGTGCCAACAACATCAGGTGCATGAAACCCTGGACAATAATTACTATTACATTGATCAGCGAGGTAAGAAAATGGTTGTGCTGCTTTCACACCGACATTCCTCAGCGGATCTCCGTGCATACACCGTGCACAGACACCCCGCTGGCCATACCTGACATTTCAGCTGCTCGGGGAGAGAGACAGGTCGCTACACATATGTATTTAAATGCGTCTCTCTCTCTCTCTCGGCGTCTCCTGCCTCATGCAGAGATCAACACTGACGTGGTGGGCCCTGGCTCACAGCTGGGATGAAATGAAAGGATCCTCCCTCGCGGCGTAACGCTCAAGTCAGTGCCAACACACACTCTTGCTAGAACAAATGCACAGTGAACGCGTTGCTGCTACTGCTGACATTTTCCCACGCGACAGAGAAAGTGTCTGACTGCTACCGACTTGTGTCGGCATTCAAAGCCTCCTTGTGCTACTTCTCAGGGTCATATCCTAAACTTGCAAACACAGCGTTGCTTTTATGGTGTGAATACTTGAGCGAGGGCTGTGAGCACCGTGAGGGATTACTGTGGGAGGTTAAGTGTGTGTAAGTGTGTGTGTGTGTGTGTGTGTGTGTGTGTGTGTGTGTGTGTGTGTGTGTGACTGCAGCCAGGCTCCCGTGAGAAGCGGCTCAGGCAGGCAGGCCGTTTCTGATTGGACGCCAGGACGTGCTGGTGCTTTAATCGCCAAGTGAATTAAATGTAGCCAGCAGCTGACTCAAGGGGTGCCGTCATTCATCCAGCGCCACTGTAAACACACGGCTGCATCCTCGTCCGCTGCAGCAGCATTGGCTGATTCAACGGCCTGACGTGACCACATAGCATCACTACTAGCGTTGGAATTTAGAGCTAACGCGATGACTTTAGATATTATTTATTCAGCACCAATGTGACCGCAGCTATGGAGAAATGATTATTAATACCTGACATTAAGTCACACTGCTTCCCCGTCAATCAATTATTCATTTAGAAGCCTAATGTGTCCCCTAGCAATAAATCCTTCGGCAAGCAATTTCATTAGTCCGGGTTTAACTGGGGCGTTTTAGAGTCCTATGGTGTTTTATATGCCGTCTGCATCCAGAAAAGAAAAAAAAAGACGCTAAACGTTGCCACGAAATGATGGCAATCAGTGACTGTGGGTTCAAAACTGTCAGCACAAGCTTTGAAACGCCACACTGGGACTTTCACCTTCTACTGGCCCCACAGTCTGTCACAGGAACACTGAACCTCCGAGACAACAGCAACAACCTCTTTGCCAGGGAGGGAATGTCAGCATCACACTGTCCACCTGTCCATCACTACACCTGAAGACCAACTGTGTGTGTGTGTGTGCAGCAATCCACCTTACCTTAGTGCAGTAGAGCATCCAGACCTCGTACAGTCTCTCCTTGGACGCCATTGTGCCAGTGAGTGCCCCCCCCTCAGGCTGTAGTGTGCACCGAGGTCACTTCCCGGGCTGCTTCATGGCTCGGAGCCTCCAACGCTCCACATCACGTCCATCAACTCCGGCCGAGGCGTTAACACAGTGGCGGTGGCGACGTGCTGCTACTCCATGGCAGAGGAGTTTCCGTCCCCCCCCCACACACACACACACACACACACACACACACACACACACACACACACACACACACACAGCAGCTCCCAACGACGACGACA
>JAVQJF010079371.1:0-11616 GCA_036023855.1 Gadopsis marmoratus | reverse complement strand
CAGACACAGGAAACACAAGACCCTGGAACCACACAAGTAACAAAGCCCATGTAAACACAGGCACACAGACAGGGACACGACAGGAAAAACTCAAGGATATAACCAAAGAAAAGCAAGCGTCCAGACCAGGGGCATGACACAGATACATTATACAGGCTTCTTGTGGTTGATTGTAGGAAATGTTTCCTACTTAGGAAACGTTCAGCATGTTTAGAACACCATGTGACCGAGTCTTGTTCAAACCATTCAGAGGTCAAAACGTTGGGTGAACTTATTCATTTAGAGTTACACCTTAAGGCTAAAAGTTGTTGACCAGCCATTGTGTTTCCCTCCTCATCCCTCTCTCCTTCACTCATTCTATTTACCTCACTTTGTTCTCTCCTTCTCATGTTTCACTCTCGCTCTCTCTCACTCAGTCTCTCCATTTGCATTACTTTTTCTAAACCTCTTTCACTCTCTCCCTTTCTCCCAGCTCTGTAAAACATTGGCAAAACCTACATATTATTTGGTAAAATGGATGTTCAGACCTTTATTTTTAAACAGCTTTTTAAGAACTGCTTTTCCCACCAGGAATGGATTCCCGAGCGGCATTCAGCTTTCTTAATGTTTTGGTACGTTGTCTACATTTTAACTGCTTTCTCTCACCCCTGCAACCCCTGCTACCTCTCCATTAGCAGCAACATTTTTTAAAAATGTACCAAAAAGCAAAGTACAAGTAATATTTTGAAAGTTGTAAGTTGATTCTGTGTGAAGTTTAAGGAAACTGCCATTATTTGTCAAATTGATAATTAAATGTAAGTAGAAACTATTTAAAAATATTACTGCTCTTAACTTAAACTGGCAATTGGTATGAATATATTTAAAGTTAACTTAACTTAGAGTGAGTTGAAATAGTGAGGAATTGCATGTTAATTTTACAAGATTAAATTAGTTTTCTTGAATGGATAATGTAACAGTGAGTTTTTTTAACTCCCAGTATCAAGTTGAAACAACAAATGGTCTTTAGTTAACCAACTTGTATAACTTAACCTTTTGAGTTGAAACAGGTTATCTTCAAGTTCCGTTTACTCACGTCTCTAAGGCAGCAGGTGAACTTTAGTTTAACCAACTTGAAATGCTTTACAGTGTACAAACTAAATAAACGTGACAAAATAGAGAATACTCTACAAACTCAAAATGTGTTAAGCTCTGCCAGTGGCTCGAAGAAGATGAAATGTTCATTACAGAATCAGAATCAGAAATCCTTTGTCTCACATTGGAGAAAGTTACATTGTTACAGCAAAAGGTGGACAGTGCAGATAAGAGGTAAAATAACACAGGTGAAGAGCACATGTAATAAACTCAAATCAATAAGTACACATCCTTGGTAATAAGTAAGTGAGTGAGTAGCAGCAGCATTATGAGTAAACACCCACCATCACAACATTTTTGGGCACAAAGAATAACAACATACTGGGGATTTTTACCAGTGCTGGTATTAGAAATGTACAGTTTGTCCTGGGAAAAGTGCTGCATTAAAAGGTCATGGGATCACTGAAATGAGAAGCGTTTATTCCCTTGAGGGCATCAGTGCACTCTGCATATTCCGTGCTAATTTGCCCGTACGATTATTTAGCATTGTGTGTGTAAAGTTCACATTTTACCCTGATGGTGGTGCCAGAGAACAGTTCAGAGTGTCCAAAATGGAAAGAGTTCATCTTGTAGGTAACATTAATGTAACTAAGTAGATTTAATGGCTATCGGCACATCACATTTTGGTTTTTATCGTGTAATACATGTGTAAACTTGGGTCCGAAAGTGATCATTAAGATTAATCATCTGTGGACTACGAGTAGGCCATCAAGCTGAAGAAGGAGGCCTTTCGGGCTTGGTTGGCCCAGCGGTCTCCTGAACAGCAGAGAGGTACTGGGAAACCAGAAGGGCTGCTGCTGCGGCTTTGGCAGTGTTGCAGGAGTTTATGGAGAAGGACTTTCAGTTGGCCTCAAGGAAGCTCTGGCGAACTGTTAGTGGACTTGGCTCAGGCTGTGCTCAGCAGGGGGAGGGGGACTACTGACCCTGACTGGGGATATTGTCGAGCAGTGGAAAGAGCACTTTGTGGTACAGCTCTTTGTGGGGATCATGGGAGTTTCCCCATCTAGTCTACATATGTTTTGTGGAGAAGTCTTATATCCGTGTCACCTGGGGCTTCCTGCGGGGGCACTGCAGGTACCGGTGCCGTTGCTACGAGGCGTCCAGTCCTTACATTGCCACCATGGCAACTGTGTCAATATTCTCGGCACAAAGTAAAACATGTTATCAGTGGGTTTGGACTCTGCCAGGGTTGTCCATTGTCACCGATTGTGTTCCAGCCAGGGGGCAAGTGTCTGGTTTGGGGACCTCAGAATTGCTTCACTGCTCTTTGCAGATGGTGTGGTTCTTGTGGCTTCACCAGATCGTGACCTTCAGCACGCACTAGGGCTGTGAGGGTAAAATGGAGCATGAATTCAACAGGTGGATTGGAGCAGCGTCAGCAGTAAAGTGGGCATTCTACCGGACAGTCAGGGTGAAGAGGAAGCTGAGCTGGAAGGCAAAGCTTTTGATTTACCAGCTGATCTACGTATGATCCAGCCCTCACCTATGAGCTTTGGGTGGTGACTGAAAGAACAAGATTGGTGATACAAGTGGCCAACATGAGTTATGTCCATAGGGTGGCTGGGCTCACTCTTATAGGGGACATGAGGAACTCAGGCAGCTGGAGGGAACGTGGAGTAGAGCCACTGCTTCTTCGCATCAAAAGGAGCGAGTTGAGGTGGTTCTGATCCTTTGGCTATCTGATCGGTTATCTGTGCAAGTCCAACTGATAGGAGACCTCGAGGTAGCCCTAGAACTGCTGGAGAGATTATATGTCTCATCCGGCTTCTCCAGGAGGATCTGGAAATCGTTGTTGGGAAGAGGGACAGCTGGACAGTCTTGCATACCACTGCTGCCACTGTGAACTGGCCCTGGATAAGCAGAATAAAATGGATGGATGGGTTGAATGCAATGCTTTTATTTTCAGCCATGCTAGCAGTAGTGCTGTAGAGAAGGCAATGTTAGCATGTACCAAAGTGGTACACTAACTGACTGAATTATCTCAACAACCATTGGATGGTTTAGCATTGACACATTCTGTTGTGCTGTGAGTTGGAGAGGATCCCAGAGGCAGAACCACAAACAGATATCTTAATGAAAGATGTGTTTTATTGTCCAATGAAACAATCGTGATGATACAAGGTGATCCAGAGGTGGCCGAAGCGGAATCCAAGGCAGCCAGACAGCCGTGTCGGGTGGCAGGAACGTCACCGTGTGGAGATGCACTAATCCACCGATCGAATCTCCCGGTTCAACACAAGAGCAGTCTAGAGACAGAGCACACAGGTCAGAACACTCCACTTGTCGTAAAGCACAACTGACTGATCGAGAGAGTACCCCTCCAGCGTGAGAGACGATCTGGCGACGGGCTGAGGTTGGCCATCGGTATAAGTCCTGCCGAACTTGATTACCCGCCTGAAGACAGCTGCTCCTCATCTCTCCGCTGACGAGGCCGTCATCACAACCACCTGCAAAACAGCCATACTCCAAAGACAAACGGACACACCCCATGGACAAGGAAACACCACACATTCATGGTCCCAGATGATGAATCCTGTTGAATTTAGTGATACTCTCACTTGTTGTCAAATAGTAGCCATCTGCAGGTCAAAGATTTCACAAAAAAAATAGCAATCCATATCTTAGATGGACTGGCACAAACGTTGCTTCAGACATTCATGATTCCCACATGATTTATACTGATGACTTCTGTGATTCCCTGCTTTTTCATATAGTGCCATCATGAAACGTTTTGTCCAGAATGAAATGCTTCAGTATGGTTAGAGATCTGTAAGCATGTTAGCATGCCAATGTTAGAATTTTCCTCACGGCATTGTTGTGCTTCACAGAACCTCTAGCGTTGTAGTTGGATTTTATCGTTAGTGAAATTAAAATGAACAAAAAGTCAGATGCAAATATAACAAAAGTGATTATAGAATTTAGTAAAGCAGCTAATGGAGCAGAGATCCAACAGAAGTTCTTATTGTCACAGTGCATTCCTTCACAATTAAAGGGAAAGTCCACATCAGAGTCCGTTTACAGGTCTTGGGCAGTACTACTGCATATTAGCAAAGCTACTATCTGTTTATGTTACATTATGTTAAATGTGAATTTTTATCTGTATTTGTTACACATGTCTACTTCCATTTATACTCCTTTTATACATATCTATATGTTTACCTGCAAATAGAATATATTATTTTAACCATGTACCTAATATATTTGAAACCTAACTCAAAAAAGAAAGTCTAAGTTTGAATGAAGGCTGTGTAACTAGATGTTTGAAATGTCTATTAAGAAGTGAGAAAGCTCTTCAGCTTCTTCTGTTAAGCACCTAGCTTCAACATCTGATCATGAGATAAAAATAACATTTGTGGAACAACCGTGTATCCTGGTCTGAACAACTAATCTGGGAAACTGATGAAAAGCTATTGATGATGAGCGTCGTTGAATGTCTGAGTATTGAACTTAAACCTAAGTACTGTTTTTAGCCTATTACTGTTCACATCACACAACCACCTGTGTTGCTCTATCACTGAAGGAAAAGTCAGAATCTAAGTCGATCTGATGGTGGTACTTTTTGTCACTCAGGTGACGGGTCAGTGGAGCAGTGGTGGACGAAGGTTTCTGCAAAAGTTATATCTCTGGTTCTGCTGCATCAAGTTTCATTCTAGTTTTTCAAAACTGTTGTGGGAGTTCAACAGTGTTGAACTGAGCTGAGGTACTTGATGGAGACAGAATATTTCCAAAATTGCAGAGACACAGTGATCTTAGAAAGCCAGAATCAAGCCATTAGGACTGATCAACCATCCTTTATAAACCCCTTTGGTAATTTCCTGCTAAATGCTCCTATTCACCTTTATAGTTTTGATTCATCACCTCCTATGAGCAAACATTTCCTACCATCATTTAAGAGGAGCAAGAATTTCATTTTGGCAAACAGAGCAGATCAACAGACTTAATTAGTTAGGATGTGATACCAGTCGCTGCTGCAGTTTGTGAATTAAGCTCATAAGATGTCTGAACTTTACATCAAACCATGTCTGCTGCAGCATTAGATCATTAAGAATCAAGCATACTGCACATGGGCGAGGGAGAACGCAACCTCCTGGCAGTGTTTAGACAATCCTGAGTGCAGATATGGAGGTGCAGGACGTTGACAGCTGTTGGGTCCACAAGGCTTTCTGTGATAAGACCACTCAGTGTAGGAAGGAGGCAGTGCTGTACTGTACCCAGTGCACTGGAAGGACCTGAGGGGATTAGAAATCATACTGAGAGAGAGAGTCCCATCCCACATGGAGAGCAACTATCTGGAGAGCAGGCCTGGTATTTTCTGATTTGAGGAATTTTATTAATGAAAGATTTTGCAGCTTTCATTTTAGGTTACAAGACAGGCAGGAAAGTGCAATAGCAAACATCAAAGACGAACAGGACATAAATGGATCTATTAGCATAAGATAGTCTGACATTCAGAAGTAAGAATTTGAATTATTATAAAAGTATAGGCTAACCAAAAAGGTTAAAAGGTTGAGGGTGGAAGGTTTCCAATATTGAACCAAAGTGTTTTTGCATTTTTCTGTCTTGTGTTGTGGGGACGGTGGATCCAGGAGCAGACACAGGCAGCTGTGATGAGTGTTGAAGTCTTTATTGCAGGAGGAAGTAGAGTTTGTTGGGCTGGGCTGGGCTGGACTGGGCTGGACTGGGCTGGACTGGGCTGGACTGGACTGGGCTGGGCTGGGCTGGACTGGGCTGGGCTGAGAGGAGGTGGAAAGGCTGGCTGTGGTCCAGAACCGGGGAGGGCTGAAACACCCCGAGGAGACGCCGCGGAAGCACGCTGCGTGATGAGAAGATGACGGCCAGGTGTGTGTGAAGAGACAGCCAGCCTCACCTCCTAGAAAACCAAGGGGGAGCAAACCAAACCCAGCCCAGATCATGACATTTTCAAACTGGAACCCCAAAGCTAGCTTTGCCTAACCTGGTGTCAAACTGAAAATTAACTTTATCACCAACCATCCACTGCGACCTTGCTATCAAAAACAGGCACAAAATGAAAACACTTAAAATATTAGTGTGCCCAATCTTCCCTGCAGTAAACAGGGTGATATGTGACATGCACACACGAATATGTGGAAGAACAGAAGCGACCAAAAGTAATGTAATAAAGTGCAGAAACTACTGCAGCCTTGCAGTGAGTTAACCAGTAGAACACCCTGTCCACTAACAACCAGACAAGTCTTCAATAAAATGTATAAATGTATAATGTCTGGCTACGTGTTCTTCTGTGCTGACAAAGGTATTTACTTTGACGTATTCAGTGAGCAAATTACATGATGATTGCTTACTGGGGGGGGTCACAATGTGAACCTGTCCTGGGAGAAATAGTTAGACTCATTTAATAGAGCGAATAAGGTTTTCTCTGCTGTGAGAATGTACACAAACGATTGGCACTTAAAGACCTCCTACGCACTTCACACTTTAACCTGTAACACAAGAAGGTTAAGCCTCATTAGATCACCGTCAGTAGGGTCACAGGGATCCATCCACTGTGGCCCTGGTTCTGAATGTCTGTTTGCCCTGTGACTTTTCCAAGTAGAACACTTCAGTGACACTTCATCCAGGTTCATCAGCCAAGCAAAACTGGGTACAAAAGGCATATGGAGCAAATCCTGCAACATTTCAAAATGACCTGGTATTCCTGATGACCAGAGGGAATTCTGGAAAATGATTACATGTTGATGTGTAATATGAATAATTCTGTCAGCTGTAGTTCATTAGAATCTATTTCTTTCTATGGAATCTGTATGAAGTCTCTATGGCAGTAGTCCTGTTAACAGCAGCTCTCAGCTGATGCCGTCCACACTGACACTGTTGCTATGGTTGCTGATTAGTCTGTGAATTCTGGGGAGACGAGCGTGCTCTCCATACTTTTAATGTGCAGGGGCTGGGGTAACCATGTCCTGACTCCAGCTACCTAACACACACGAGGCCAACTCTGGAACGAAAGCAAAGAAGCACGTTTCCCGAACGTGAAGAACGATTTCTTTAAGGACTCTTTTAGCGTTTATTTCCTTTTCACCAAGAAGCAGATATCTGTGAACCGAAGAAGAGCTGGATGAAAACATGTTCTGGGGTTGAATAAGCAGGACGTGTGCCCTGCCATGGCAGCGGTTTAGAACCGCAGGCTGTCGTGTAAAAACACGTCATTAGTGGATGCTGCTGAAAGATGGACGCGGTGCACCGAGCGCAGCATTACTTCCCTCCGCTGCCAGCAGGGCCTTTGATGGGAAATACCTCACTGTTATTTTTACCTCCAGCCTCCTCACACCCCTTCTGGCCTCCACACACACACTCCCCCTCACCCATCCATACATCACTCATCCTCCGCTCCTATTTCTCATAATACAATACCTGGGCTTGTTTAAGGGCTGCAGATTCCTGTGGGGGAATAATAATAACAATAGGAGTCTTCCAGCTCTGGAGGCAGAAAAGCCTCCAACTCAGGTCTGACTGTGGAGGAGGTCAAGCTGCATGTTCCCCTCACTCCGTGTGCAGACACACAAGAAAGAGGCCATTCATTGCAACAAGTCTTTCTTTAATGCGCTCTATCAGTGGCACTGGACCAGAGCCACGTCATGACCCTGCACGGGGCAGTTCTGCCTGCCCCCGGGATGTGGAATAGTATGTATGCGTATTCAGGTGGGTTATGTTTGTTAGTGCACTGTTGTCCCTTGACACAACCTCTTTGGTCACTGTGGATTAAAGATGGAAGTACTGTTTCTAACCAGGATGCCAATGCTAACTAGAGGGAAGAGTCAGGTTTTTGTCCGATTTTATTAAAACTGATATTGCCGCGGTGTTCATCTGAGGTGGGACTTGACCTTTGTCCTAAATTTCTGTGACCATTTTTAGGAAAAGCAAGCTCACTATCTGCCTGAAGTGTTTCAGGAATTGAGCAGGGAATGCATCCATGGGCCAGGTGCTTTATTGTTAGCTATTTGTGAACGAGCATTCAGTCAGAGTGTGATAATTGGGCTTCTAAAATGATGCATGATCTGTGGATAATTGTGGTAGTTTCAGATTATCTAGAAACAAATGAACAGGTGTTGAGTTTTGGCAATTTTTGGGGACTATAAATTGCTATAAAATGTGCGGAACGTCTCATAATGGCTTGAGGTGATTGTGTATAATTCCCTTGACCTCCCTCTTGTGTGTTGGAGTTGATCTACTAAATTCACTTCCTCAACACGTACTGCAAAGTTTGTGTAAGTCAAAAACAATGTTATGTATATGCCGCAGCCACATCTGCTCTCCTTGTATTCAACAAACGGCACTGAAATCTGCCACAATGAATGCAGAGAGCTCATGGTACAGCAGCAAATGTATTTTTGGACTTATGTGTAATATAATAAGTTTGGAATTTGATGTGAAGGCTGGTTCACCTTAATGGATGGCTTGTATATCTCTGAAACGTCAGCTGAGCTTGCTATCATCTGACTGTGCTGCTTTATTGTGAATTACTGCTCTGCAGAAGACTTACTGTAATATACATTGACAGACAGCTCAGAGATGCTGTCAGGCGGAGTGTCTCTGATCGTTTCCATATTGTCTTCTTTAACAGGAGACACAATATATTTCAAAATAAAATGTGATGTGAATCCCTGTAGGGACGCAAGAAGGCAATTGAAGTTGGGGGTGCAGACATAAAGTAAATGTAAGTAATGATGGGATACATTTGAATTAATTTCAATTACCATGACAATTTAATTTATTTATAGATTATTTCAGTGCCTTGTTTTGGTTTTACAACCTGCAGGTTTACTGCCTTGTGTTCAGTCTCACAGCTCCTATTACTGACTTTCCAGCAGCTGCAGGCAGATGTTTTCAGTAGGAAATAAACCCACTGGACACAACCTGCCCAGAGGTTAGCTGGAGTGGAGCATTTAGCAAAGAGCCAAATATTCATCTCAGGAGTTGGTGGTGGCCAAGAACAGAGCTAAAAGGAGAGCGACCGTAAGATTGTCATTGATCAGATGGACACAAACACGACTCAAAATGAAGATTTGTTTGACCTTGACCTTGACCTGTGTGCTTGACTAGTAGATAGACAACTGTTTAACATGTCAGCCATATCAACTTAGACATGTGTGACAACGTTGTGTTTACAGCTTGCTGCGCAGCCCCGTGAACAAAAGATTAAATAATAACACTGCAGATGTTATTTGAACTCTGTATGTTCTTATATATTTTTGAGAAATGGTCATTTTTATGAGCCGATTGGAAAGACGTTTTTCATCTGCAGTAGAAATATTTCCGCAGTGCCTACATTGGTATTTTGGTATATTGTGATGTCATTTTGTAGATTATATCCAAATGCTTCATATTCCTAAGACCTTTACAACCTGAGCTAAAAGGCTGTAAGTCAATGATCCACAATGACTGATGACATTCCAGATGAGTCCAGCTCCTCCTGTCCACATGTCGAAGTGTCCCTGGGCAAGACACTGAACCCTACGTTGCCCCCAGTCCCTGACCAAGACAGGACAGGGATGTTCACTGGACCTGGTCCAGTCCAGGCTGACTGCTGCTCCAGCTCCCCTCAGAAGAAGGATGGCCGGATGGGTCAAAAGCAGAGGAGACATTTCAACGTGGAACACGATTGTATGTGTGTTTGAGCTGTTCTCTGCACGTGTGATATGTGTATCATGACTGACCATTAAACGACCTTAGGGTCCTATTACTTACTACCTATAACTTAGATTACTGTTACAGCGCTTTGGGAACCGGTTCGGTTGAAAAGCGCTATATAAGAAAGAGTCCATTTACCATTTATTATTATATTATACATTATTCAAACTGTGTCATAAACTAAAACAGTGCCTCCAGGCTTTGCACCTCACATAATGTAACTTGATGATGTGCAGGTTATATGGCTTTATGAATACCTAAATATGTAACAATAAATATCCTCAAAGTGGCACCAAATTATATAGTGTTAACACATTAATTGGTACAAAACGATGAAGTGGAGTGATCACACTCACTTCAGGCTATCAGAAGTAAACAATGTTTGCATTAATCAATCATTTACACATAATTCAAATTGTATTAAATTCATTTCAGCATTAAATATGGTTGACCAGAATATATATCCAGCAGCTAAACTGACTAATATGTACTTAACTTTACAAAAGGAAACAGCGAAGCCGGGGAGGGAAACGAGGTCCACCGTGACCAAGGTGGGTGGAAGCAGGCAGGCTGATGTCAGGGTGAAGAGTCCAGGCACACACAGTGGGACACATGAGTCTTTTCAGGAAGTACGAAGAGCAAAGGTAACGAAGTCACAAGGGAGAGTCAGACACGTCTAGTCGCAGGGTGAGTAGACAACAGGATCTGACAAGGGATGGATGCAGAGCTGGGGCAGATAGCAGGTGGCTGATGAACTGATGAGCCTGATGATTGGCAGGTGAGCATGGACTGAGTGGAAACCCCACTGTGTGTGTGTGTGTGTGTGTGTGTGTGTGTGTGTGTGTGTGTGTGTGTGTGTGTGTGTACGCCTGCATGTCGGTGCACGCCAGAAAGAGTGTGTGTTCCATTCTTCTTCCTGTATGTTGATCGGGCAACAGCTCACATGTTAGGCCAGAACAAAACACCACGTGAAGCGGGAACTTTAAATGTCTGCGTGTCTGGAGGCCAAATCGAAGGTCAGGAAAGAGGATGATTAGTTTGCATACAGGACTGTCTGTCTGTGCAAAGCATAAACTGTGAACAGATTCATCTGTGGGGTTCCCGTGGCCCAAGCATACAACGCGATGCCACCATGGATGTAAAACGATCTTCCTGGGTGCAAAGTTACCCGGATCATCTGCACAGCTTCTGTGTTGTGCGGCTCATAGACCCCCCCCCCCAAGCCGCTCGCTCTCAGGCTCAGTCACACAAATGGCAGCGACTCTATGACTCTGGAATGCTGCTATTTATGTATTTTACAACTTTTAGGACATGATGATTTAAATAAGAGATGTTTAAGTGTTTGTACTGGCTACTTGTCAAAACTAATTATCTGCTGATTTAGACGTCTCCTTCCAAAGTAAGTCTATGGGAGAAAGTCTCACTGGGCCAGTGTGCATCATGTGGTGGACCCGGAAGTTGTAACTACATGATTTGGCATCAAGGTCTGGCGCTCTTCCTGGGGGTTGGATGACACGGAGGACAGAAGCCCTAGCTTTCAGCTGCAAGACGAGTGAATTCTCCAGCTTTTCTGGTTTTATTTTAGATTTAACCAGGATTATGCAAACAATGACCTCCCCAAAATGGTCCATTTTCAAAGGGGTTTGTTCAATATTTGCCAATAATTAAAACTTCTCCTGTGAAGATATGTGTTGATGTGACTGGGGGGGTGGATTCATTTAGGCTAACATATTCATCATGACACAGCCAGGTTTCAGCAAGACAGAATAAATCAATGTGATAGTCTGATATTAAATCATTAACTAGTACAGCTTTAGATGA
>JAVQJF010079365.1:0-18564 GCA_036023855.1 Gadopsis marmoratus | reverse complement strand
GTGTGTGTGTGTGTGTGTGTGTGTGTGTGTGTGTGTGTGTGTGTGTGTGTGTGTGTGTGTGTGTGTGTGTGTGTGTGTGTGTGTGTGTGTGTGCTGACAGTTCAGTGACGGACGCCCCTCTTGCTCCGCGCTTGATGCCTTTAGTTAGGGGCCTCTGAGCCTCCTGCATTTAAAAACAAATAAGCTGCCACATAAAGATCATCCCTCATTTCTCCTCCAGTCACTCAGAGCCTCACCCCCTTCTGACACACACAAAGATGCACCATCACTTAACGTACACTGACCTCCATACCTCACCAATCACTAACATACCAACCTCCTCCTACAAGTATTATGTGCTCTTTCTACGCAGCATTTCCTAACCATGCACACACCGCATAACAAGCAACACACACACAGGCATGCACCAGAGGCTAACATCTGTAAGGGATTTGTACAGTGAGATGATACCCAATAATAAATAATGTGAACATTTGAAACTCATTTCAGTCCCCCTCTGTGTGACCCCAAACAGGGTCAGAGGAAAGTGTGTGTGCTTCAAGTGTGTGTGCGTGTTTGTAGGAAAACGGAAGAGAGAAAATGACAGAGAGAGACCCCGCGTGCACGTTTACACTCTATCAGTGTATTATTCATGCATGTCTATGATATGACGAAGCCCAGAATCCCACAGGTGTTTCCAATTCCCAGTTACCGCGGCGACCTCGCCTTGGTGTCCCCTCTCTCAACCTTCACCATTTTCCCTTTTAAAGAATTTAAAATCAGCTCTCTGATCTCTGAGCTCTCTCCATCAAAGCTCACCTCCTCTGCTGACTTTTAATCATACAGATCGTTTAATTGGTTTAGTTAATCAGATTCAGATGATTCAGGATCAGTCCCCCACTTTGTGTTTTATTTTAGCAGAGTGCGGTTTGGTATGTGGCCAGTAGGGGAGGCTGTGGCTCATCCTTTGAGGCTCTTACAGTCGCTTGCCATAACACCAAACCAGCTGATTCTGCTGGTCAGAGGTCAGCAGACAGCCGAGGGAGAGCACCAGGCGTTCCAGTTGAGCTGATTCAGAACTGAACAGATAAAAATCCTGGTGAAAGGCAGAGAGGAGTTGTGGGGTCACTATGGTGGTTGAAGTTTACTCTTGACGGAGGACATGACTCCTCATCCGTCCTCCAGCCTTTGACCTCTACCTCCTTCCACTCCTCTTCTCCTTCTCAGGACGGCCTGTTGCATATTTTGTTGTTGTCATGGCAGCAGCTGTTCCATCCCATGATGGGATATTCGGTTATGTCACCTGACCTTACTCTGAACCCACACACATGATGTCATTACAAACAAGACACTTTTAATGTAAAGCAAAACTCCATCTTTTGTGGTGTGTGTGTGAGACTTTGTATGCTAAAGAGGAAGGTGGAAGCTCAGCTGTTTGTGTGTATGTATGTTTCATCTGGTTTAATGTAGGTGATGATGGGGGAGAGAGGGAGAGAAGTGGCATGTGACATGTATGTCAGCTTCGAGGGAGGAAGCAGTGGGGGAGTAAAGCTGACCCTGTGACACACCCCGCCACATAAACACACACACACACACACAGGCAAACATGCACGCCTTCACATCTGGTTATGCCATCGGTCCCATTCTCAGATGACGTGCCCCTCCTCCAACACACACACACACACACACACACACACACACACACACACACACACACACACACGCTATATTTACCTTTTTACTACAGCATTTATCTGTACATCATCATCTTGGAGCATCAGTATTACTGGGTATCTTGAGTTTAACAATAATCTATGGTTACAACATGTCTGAGGTGTCCTGGGTGCATATTTATCAAACCTCTGACAACTTTATAATGTGTAAGATCGGGATTATACATTGGGTCTGTTCAAGTATCCACTTTTTTATTCAGTGAAGGGCACATTTGGATTCATAGAAATGTTTAAATAAATTGGCTGTTTTTCTTCACTGCTGTGATCATTTGTGATTTCTTCTTTTACAATAACAACAAATATGTTTTTTGTATTAATAAATTGATGTATATAATGAATTCATGTCATTGATGTTGATGTAAACTCAGGTGTGTGTATGTGCGTATACCTCAGTGCTGGTCTCAAGATCCCGTTGCCGATGATGAAGTGAAGTTTCTCCAGATTGGAGGTTGGCCTGTCCTCCAGCATGCTGTTGCCGTGGAGACTGTACTCACCATCGTTCAGGCGCTTGGTGACCTGAAACGCATCACATTGTCACTTTTCTAGTTCTTCCATTCAGCTTTTATACTCCCTATTTCTCCATCTCTCTCTGTCTCTCACCTCCTCTGTGATCTTGGATTTCTTCTTCAGGGTGAGGGACACCAGCTTGTGTCGGACGCTGTTCTTCTTTTGGCTGTCAGAGTGAGGCATCTGGAGGCAGGACAAGGCAGGAAACAGCACAAAGACTAATCAGAGGCGCTCCTGCTAGCAGCACACGATACATAACTGACTCTCAGACTGAGGTACACCTGCTTACATTTAACATAAAGGGAATAGACATTCTGAAGATATTACAAGCAGCTAGACAAGAGGATTTGATTCAAATTAATTTAAAGATCTAACATTATCAGGCATGTCTGATGGTCCATGTGGTAAGATTTTCTTAAAGCGGTTTCAATCTTTGGATCAATAAAACAGATTAACAGAAAATCCACCTGTCAAGAACACAGAAAGAGTCTGGAGAAAAAAATAGAAAAATGCAGAATACAGAAACAATTTTTAAGAGAAATAAATGAAAGACCCAGATTTGACTTCATATCAAGTTCACAATGAGTTCAAAAAATGGTCTCAAATAAATTTAAACATTTGAGCAGTTAATGAAAAAATCATTTTTTTTGAGGAGCTGTTTACACAATCTTGAAGTTATAGACGAAAGCTGATAAATGAGCTGCATCCTCTTATCAACATGTTTGGAAAAACTATGAACTAACTATTGTTAAAAAATAAAAATTTATATGCACTTTTCATATAAAATTTAACGACAGGGTGAAAAGCATTTACTGTGGATGAAAGTCTCAGTCTGACAGAGCTCAAGTTCATCTTTTATAAACTCAAATATATCAACCTTATCCCACCCATCCCTGCTCTTCCTCCCCCTCCCACCTCCTCACCTCCCCATCCCCCTGCAGCGCCTGCAGCTCTCTCTTGTAGGTCTTCTTTCCCAGCGTCTCGTAGATTTTGGTCATGACGGGGATCTTCTCGCTTCCGTCGCTGATGGCCGTGTGGTACTTGGGCTCCGGCAGATCTCCCATGAACCTCAGCACTGTGATCCACACCGCCAGAGCAGCCTGGGCCGGGACGTGAACAATATATTTATCAAATGTATCAGGTGAAATCCTATCTATTCAAATTAATGTCAAGGCAAAGTTTGTTTGTTCCATCTTTACTATTAATGGAGAGGATGGACAAAAACATTAATAAATAAATAACTGCTTTCCAATGGTTATTACCTACTGTTACCCACAATTAAGACTACATTTCCCATAAACTGCTCTGGGAACGTGTCACTTAGCATCCGACTAGCTTGGCTGCAGTTTAAGACGCAGCTGGACTACAGTTGAACTGGATGTGCGATACGTTTGTCACTGAAGGACATGTTTAATCTCTCGCATATTTAATTGTGCACAACAAAAACATTTTCAAAGCTGATTTTCCAACCAGATATGAGCATCTTTCAAAGAAGCAGCAAATATCTACATAGCCGTCTGAAACTGCTCAGACTATTGTGGGGTCAGAGGTCAAAGGGGACCTACCAGCTGGTCTCCCTCGTCATCGTGGAACAGCAGAGGCTGTTTGAGAGGCCGTCGGACGTAGGTGTGCGTGCTGGTACCCTGGAAATAGGTGGCGGAAAACTTGGCGAATTTGTACTCTGATAAATCCTCCTCATCATCGTCCTCGGGCAGAGGAAGAGCCTCATCCAGATCCTCGACCTCCAGCTCCTGATGGGTCCGCTCCAGGTCCTGCAGAAGACACAGGTCACTCCAGAAAACCTCCAGACTGAAACTTTGATATATATGGTCCTTAAATAATCATTAAATAACACCAATGATACTAATTTCTTTTAAATTCAGTATGTACAGTTAGGTTCATAAGTATTTGACAAATTAAGCAGATAAAAGGCCTGGAGTTGATTCCAAGTGTTGAAATCTCAAGTCTCAATATGTGGTCCCAAGTGCAACAATGGCTGTGATTCCTAAACGGTTAATGTGATATTTTTGTCGAACCCTATGAACTAAAGCTGAAAGTCTGCTCTTCAATCACATCTTGATTACTTCATTTCAGATCCATTGTGGTGCTGTGTAGGCAAAATTACACAATGGTGTCCCTGTCCAAATACTTATGGACCCAACTGTGTTGACTACACAGTTTGTATGGTTTAGTATATTTTGTGGCTCTAAAGTGAGAGGAAAACCTTTTCTCGTCTCACCTCAAAGCCGGCGGGGGCCTGTCCCTCCTTACCCGGGAACGAGCCGGTCGTCCCGAGAAAGCCAAACATCTTGTCCACCATGTCGGAGTCGTTGACGGGCTCCATACGGGCCTTCTCCATCTGCTCCACCATCTCCTTCTTCCTCCGAGCCTCCTCCTTCTCCTTTTTCTCCCGCTCTGCATCCTCTTTGGCCAGCTGGGCCAGACGCTCCTACAAAACAAAAATATCACAACAGTGTGATATAAGAAAAAGCAGGAACCACAAGCCCGACCAGTTAAAATACAGACATGCTGATTACCTGCATAATTTCTTGACCGAATGTAAACATACGGAATATTCCACAAACGAAACGCAAGATATCCTGAACTTGAATAAGACATTACAGTTCATTTTATGATACATAAACCGAGGGATGATAATATGCTTTTAATTCTCAGAAGCCTTTGTTGAGCTCCCACCTGGTGGTTACGTTCAGCTTCAGCCTTCGCTCTCTTCGCGGACATCTGATTCCTCAGTTTGGTCTCTTCAGCCAGACGCATCTTCTCCGCCTCCAGCCTCTTGCGGTACTGAAGGGGGAGAGAAACGAGTCCAAAATTAAAAAAAGAACCAGTAACCAAAACAATTCAGGCTCAACCTCAGTGGGCTATTTGTCACATTAACTTCTCAGTTCAAAATTAAATTGAATTAAACCGAAGTTAACAGCAGCGAGAGTGGAGCAACTGGAGTAATGGCCATAAGATTCATTTGAGGAAATAGGAACTTCAATTTTGTTCCATCTCAGGTGCAACATGTAGCCTGGCTGTGCGGAGCAGGCAGTGTTTTCTTTACCCATCAGTGTCGAGGAAGGTATAAATCCTCTGCGATTGTTTGAATCCTGTATACTTGCAATGCAATTGATGGATTCAAGTAAAGCATTTAAAGTATTCAGATACTTAAGTAAATGTACCAATACAACAATATAAAAATACTCCATTACAAGTCCTGCATTCAAAATATTATAGGCTTACAGTATATTGTTGTTGTGTTAACATGTAAAAGAAGGAAGTTCAATCTGTCTATTTTATAAACTGATTATCTTAATCTTAGGATAACTATAAATGTAGTGGCGTAAAATGTACAATTTATTATATGTAGACACTAAGTAAAATATTACAAGCCTCAAAATTGTACATTAGTACAGTACTTGGGTAAATGTACCTCTCCCTTCAGCCTCTTGTACAGCCGGCGAGCGATCATGCCTCTGGTGTAGGCCTGGATGGTGATGACGGCCCACAGCCGGTGTCTGAATGCCAGACGCACCAAGAAGCCGCGACAGCGACCCTGGAAGCACGTGATTCGCTGACGGGCCACGTGATACGACGCACACAACTTCCTGGAACGAACCAGAGCCTGGAGACGAGAGAAGCCTGCTCGCATCTGACGGGACGTAAAAGGGGAAACAAAGACATGGCAAGAGAAGAAGAAGATTTATTTTCAACCATTTCCGAAAATAATGACTTACTTAAACTGAGCTGGATTTCATCATGCTGATATAATCAAGACCTGAATGGTCATCTGCACTTTTCTAAAATGTAATTTGTCGTTGTATGTGTGCGACATGCTCCTCACCGCTCCATAGTTCTTCCTACACTGATGCCCTCTCCACGTCTTCTGGATCAACACTGCTGACTTCCTCATCTTGAGGAAGTTAGATCTGATGGCAGGAAATGAAGTCTTTTTAAAAATGACTTTGGTTTGTGTGAACATTTATCTACATGGTAAAACATCACCAAGACAGAAAACTGTTCCATTAGATCTTTCGAACCCTGAGCAATGGCTTGGTCAACCTCTTTTCCAGTTTCATCAAACGATACAAAGACTGGAATCAGATTTTTAAAAAGGCCCACCTGTCCTTAAAACCTCGAACCACCTTCTGGATGAGGATGACCTTGTCCGTGATGGCCTTGTCTCTCTCGATCTCCAGCAGCATGTCATGGTGATCCTATACAGCAGGAGTGAGAACTAATGAATAAACACAAAAAGCACTTTCTGCTTCATTACTTTGAGAATCTAATAGCTAAGAGTCTACAGCCAGCTGGCTGGTATGTGAGCCTGCCCAAGCAATTTTCTTTGCATTAACTGTAACAGACCAGATTGTGGTCTGGTTACAGCGTGTTGGTAGCTGAACAGTTACAGTACAGCCCCACTTTCCCCTGTTGCCTGTCTGCCTCTTCTCTGTCAACTGTCCAATAAAGGAAAAAATGACAAACACAACCTTTCAAAGGTCACTTGTTTGTCTTTGTGAAGTCAGGACACAATAAATGCAAAGCTGCAGCTCCAGCACTTTCTCACAACAAGGTTTAATCTGGCAGATTTCCAGTTTGCTAACACGACGCCTAACAAACGCCTTAAACTTCTCCTCTTCCTCCTGTGATCGGTCCATCCGTCCTGTCGGGGAAGTGTGGGTACTGCCCGGCCTTCACCCCGCTGCACTTTCAACTTCCTTTTGTGCTTCCTGTCCAGCCGAGCAGAAAGGCCTGATAGAGATTGGCTTTAAATCCGGAAGAGCCCAGAGATGTGTGTGAAAATATAACCAACTACCTAATCAATGTAAAACACAAAGTGGAGCCGAGATTAAGGAACGCGTCCCATCTCCACTAAATCAGGTGCCACAGATTTACACTGTTCATCAATGTGACATGTCAGGACCAGGCTCAGCCTGTGGAGGGACAGCTTTGCACACAGGAAGTGAAGAAACCAAAACATGGACTCACTGCTGCATAATTATAAATATCTAAGAAAATTGTAATTAAGGAAACTGGTTTCAGCTCCCGGATATCCAATTTTCCAGTTCAACTGACAATCTCCCTAACTAAACCTAAAAATGTAGAAAGACCACTAATATACAGTCCCTGTTTTACACATTGTCTCATTTTGTCTATAATAGTCCTGTCTGTCACCTAAAACCTGTGTTTTTCAAGATAACATTTGTATTTTTAAGATAAAACTTTGTGTCATTTCTGTCTTTATTTAAAGGCTGGCAGAGTACAGCTCTATGTACAACATGTAAACAATGTTTAGAATAAATATTAATATACTGCCTGTTCGTGCATCGAAAACAGCTCGATCACAATGTAAAGAAAACCAGCAGAAAGACCGTGTGTCAACAGGGGGCGCTGTTCTGTGGTCACACACTGAAGACAAACTGTGGAGCCTGAATCATCCTCTGATATTTTCATGTAACCTCTGGGGACAGAAATGACAGTGTCGCCGTGGCAACCAGCTAGCAAGCTTCTGAAATGTGTTAATGGGCGTCAGAGGTTCTGTGTGAAGGATTTACTCATTCGTCTGTGTGATATTGACCAGAAAGGTAAGACTTGATCCAATTTGGATTTTCTTATACTTACCACCCTCCAAAATATAATACCTCCCTTCTACAGATGGTCATTTACAAAGCAGAATGGGTTGTGAATAAATCATTTAAAACACAAATAGATAACTGATATTTGAGCAGACCTGCCCTTTATAGCAGGAGTACCTTGAGGAAGATCTTGGTCTTTCCCATCTGCCAGTCATCGTCCCGGCCAAGAACCGCCTCCGCGATCCTCTCACAGGTTCCCCTCAGGTCCTCCTGACAGCCGAGAGATGCAACAACGGAATGATTGACAGATGTCCGATTGTCTCACAAACAGCGTGCAGCTCTGAGAGGCTTTGAGCTAAAACGCTAATGTCGGCATGCTAACATGCTCACGGTGTTAAAGAATGTGTTTGGTGACATTTTATAGTTTTCGTCTCGTCCAAATCTCATTAAAAACAAACACCAACGCTGAATATACAGTCAGGTCCACAGGTATTTGGACAGTGACACCATTTTTGTACTTTTGCCTCTGTACACCATCACAATGGATTTGAAACGAAGCAATTAACACGTGATTGAAGAGCAGACTTTCAGCTTTAATTCATAGGGTTCGACAAAAATATCACATTAACCGTTTAGGAATTACAGCCATTTTTATACAAAGTCCCCCAATTTCAGAGGCTCAAAAGTAATTGGACAAACTATCACAATTATAAATATACGGATTATTTTTCATACTTGGTTGAAAATCCTTTGCAGTCAGTGACTGAAGTCTGGAAGCCATGGACACCAGATTCTGAGGTTCCACCTTTGAGATGCTTTGCCAGGCCTTTACTGCCGCTGCTGCTGGTTTGTGGGTCTTTCTGCCTCAGTTTTGTCTTCAGGATGTGAAAAGCTGCTCAACTGGGTTGAGGTCAGGTGACTGACTCGGTCACTGAAGAGTATTCCAGTTCTTTGCCTTGAGAAGCTCTTGGGTTACTTCGCAGTATGTTTTGGGTCCATCTGTCTGGTGAAGCACCGTCCTGTCAGTTCTGCAGCATTTGGCTGAATCTGAGCAGATAGTTTAGTCCTTCACACTTCAGAGTCCATCCTGCTGCTTCCATCAGCAGTCACATCATCAACAAACAGCAGTGACCCAGCTGGCAGCCACACATGTCCATGCTACAACACCACCTCCACCATGTCTGACAGATGATGTGGTGCTTTGGACCATGAGCCGTTCCTTTCTTTCGCCATACTCTTCTTTTCCCATCGTTCTGGTACAAGTTAATCTTGGTTTCATCTGTCCAAAGAATATTGTTCCAGAATTAGTCAGGCTTCTCTAGATGTTTTCTGGCAAAGTCTAATGTGGCCTTTCTGTTCTTGAGTGTTACCAGTACTTTGCACCTTGTGGGAAACCCTCTGTATTTACATTCATGAAGGCGTCTCTTGATTGTAGATTTTGATAATGATACACCTTCCTCCTCGAGAGCATTCTTGACTTTGCTAGATGTTTTGAAGGGGTTTTTTCCCTCTATCCAATGTAGGCTTACAAGTGGGTCACATCCAAGTCTTTACCACTGTCCCCATACATGTGCCACCCCTTTAGGTTTGTATATCCATTTTGAGTATTATGAACAGCTCAAATGCTGATTGTATGTCTTGGCCATAGCTAACAGTGGGTGGGGCCTGGAACCACCATCACATTAGCAGCACTCTAACTTTCCATTTTTGGAAGGTAACATGTCCACTCTTGGAGGTGAAGAGAACAGTGCCTACTGATGGCTGAGGGAGAACAGGAGAAGGGTCTCATTCTCAGAGGAAAATGACTTGTAACCATGGTCCTCAACATTATCAGTTTCATACACATTCAACACAAAGCCGGGTTGAAAACCTTTTGCTTAGAGGTCATTTTCAACTAAGAGAGCATAAAGAGGGAGCACACGAAGCTCCAAGAGAAGTGGTTATTAAGTAAAGTAATTTTTGTATGTGATTTTAATTCCTACACAACAATAAGTTGTTTGGGTGCTGCTTTTGATACCATTGATCATCACATTTTGTTGCAGAGACTGGAACATTTACTTGGCATTACAGGCACCGCACTAGGCTGGTTTAAATCTTATTTATCAGATCGATATCAGTTTGTACATGTTAATTATGAATCGTCCATGCACACCAAAGTTAGTCACGGAGTCCCTCAAGGTTCTGTGCTTGGACAAATTCTATTCACCTTTTAAAAATCCGGCAAAACAGTTTAGGAAGAAGGTAGACAGAAAAAAAAAATGCAGCAAAAGACAAAGAAAAGAAAAAGGGACAAAAGGTCAAACCAATTCAAAACAATACTAAATGAAGATATGGATAGTGTGAGAGAAAGGCTTTCCCAAAAGAACATTATGTTTGTGTGTTCAAATATTATTTTACGTATTTATATCAATGCACAGTAAACATGTGCCAGAAGTTTGTTGGATTCCCACTATTGCATGTATATACTATACATCTGTGTTTAAATGCACAATCCCAATTTAAATCTACCTTCTTTCACCGAGATAATTCAAATAATTACAAACACAAATCAGCAGTAACAGTTTGAACAGTCCAGATGTCAGCTTAAATTTGAAAGCCTGCAGACTGAAATGTGTTTCATATTATAGATTGTCGCTTTGCAATAATGCGCCCCTAACATTCCTGCAAATACAGAGCAGAAAAAATAACACGTTTGAAGAGAGAGAGAGAGAGAGAGAGAGAGAGAGAAACGAAATAAAAAGAAAAGGGGAGTCGAGATGACGGCTTCAGAGATGGAGCTGATAACAGTTGGACAGACACATGGAGGGAGTGCAGCCATTTTCTCCATCCTCCCTTGCAGAGCAGCCGGAGGTCAGGGCCCCAGAGGGTTTGTTGCTCCTGACAGGCCGACACTGCCAGCCCTAATCAGCCTGAACAACCAGACCGCTCGGCCAAGGTCCAGGCAGGAGGCGAGGTCGAGACAGCTGTCGCCAGAAAATGAGTCTACCAGAGCGAAGTAGAGAATCCACGGCGAGTGGCGGGGCGTCCGGGTGCAGCGGAGTGCTGATAGATGACTTTGAGGCTGCTTCCTTTGTGCCTTCAGAGCTCCAGGCGTAACCAGCTAAACAGCTAGCAGTCGCCGCTGCATCAGTCCAGTACCAGAACACTCGAGCAGAATCATTTAGCTGCTTTTTTTATTTTAACATTTGAGCCAGTATTTGGTCAAGCAACACAAAGTGAGTGCCCAGTTGTCCGTGTGGAGGTGGGAACAAGCCAGCATGACGGACACGAGTGAGGCCGTCTATTGTAAATAGGTCCTTTAGATTTTGGAGACCTACTTTCCAGTTAAAGTCTTAACTGCTCGAGGCTTACAGGTTCAGTTCTTCAGTGCAGAGGACAGTTGCTAGTTTAGATGGATTGGAAATTTTGTCCTTTAGTAAGGCACACACATTGCACAGTGACTCTTCTCTTCCCAAGTTCACCGTTTTGGGTGGGATATTGTATCCATTTGATTTAATTGAAATATACAGTGTGTACCTGTTGATACTGACGTGTACACACAGTTAGGACAGCTCACACTAAGGAAAGAACAGGACAGCAGATTACACTCGTCTCTTCCTCTGCACCTGGGCGGGAACTGCCAAACCCGGGCCGGAAGGGTCCATTGGTTTAAGTAGAGGTGTGTTCGGGGGGGAAGAGACCAAGTGCGATACAGTGGCAGGGCTGCTGTTGTTGCCGTTTATGGAATAGGCTGTTGAAAGCATCCTTTTTAAAGGAATATGTTTCAGCAAATTGGAATGTTTCTGTCCTCTGTGAGTGTAAGAGATAATTGAATGTCTCTTTGAGTAGGTGAGCCCACCTTTATGTAGAAGGAAGAAGGCTGGAGCCCCGAGAGGAGGCTGTTTCTGAGGATGCATGAGAGGTACCGCTGCAGACAGGAGCTCCTGCCTTCGGTCCATTCAGCCAAAAGTGCAGAGTTTGTCTTATATATTTCTTTTGCATTTTCCTATTTTGGGAAAATATTTCTTTTTTTTTTGAGCCAACCAATTATTTTGAGCCCTGTAAATATCTGCAGGGGACTCCGCTATTGCCGAAAAAAAAATTCACGCCGACTGCTAAACTTCGCCGTCTTTCATGTGCCTGGCTACTCGGCCAACCGCCACGACATGCGGTTGCGTTTTGGCTCCCAACATCGCCTCTGGGTTGCTATTTAATATTTTGAACATTTAACATCGACACAGCTAACGAACCCAGGTCGCAGTGAAGAGAGGGAGCAACAGAGTGAAGAGATGTGGGCGATAAACGGTTAAAAACATGTCCACATATTTACACGGACACCATCTAATGATTCAGTAGACGAGTGGACGCTTGATTGTGGAAGCAAGTGTCAGCTTCTATAACGGACTAGTTTGCGTGTGTGCAGTTAACATGCTGGAGGAAACTTATTCTAATTCAGAACTGCGTTCTTTGTGTTTTGAGCAACAGTTTCCTTATTGAACTGGAAGGACAGTCATGTTATGGTGGTAAAACAGGTCTAAGTTGGACCCGGAAGTCTGTAGTTTTTAACATTAAAGGTCTGTTTAAACTCGTTTTCAACAAGTCAAACTTGTTTGACTGCTCACATCCTTATATTTCCTCGTCATGCTGCGTTCTCAGACCTCAGGAAAATGCTTTGGTGAGTGCAATATTATAAATCGATACCAAAGGTTCAATTAGCAAAACATTTCTTAATTCAGTTCCATTCATTCCATGATGTCACTGGCTTCTATTAAATAATTGCAAAGTTAATTTCCTGTAAAGTCTAAGGTCTGAGAATATACAAAGTGTTATCATTCATAAAGAAAGGGCTGTTAAATTCATACAACCAATTCACTCATATTTAAATTAGACTCATATTACATCTGTGGCAGCTCAGGTGTCCATAGTTTAAGGTTTTGGGTAATCTGATTGGATGCAGGTCCACGATAAATGCAGTTAAAGTGCAGTAGCAAGGGCTCAGATCAGAGAGATTTGGAGTTTTGTCCTTCTGCTTCACGGCCGGCACACTGTGAGCAGCACGTTAGAAGAACGGGACACGTTTGAGTGTAGGTCACCTGCGTTTACGGCAGCGCTCAGAACCCAACAAAAAAAAAAAACTGAAGATAATAGATCTGAAGTGTAAAGGTACTAGAATCTGTTCCAGACGCCTGGAAAACACAGCCAACGCCGCTCCTGTGTAGACACGCAGTAAAAAGCAGCATGCACACATATATATATGTAGGACAACAGAGGTGAAGTACACTGAATGGCACACTGCTCCCTATCGGATCGTCACGCGTAAGTGTTTTTCTACCAGAGACTTCTTCCCAGTTCTGTTATTAAAGGTGTAGCCGGCTTGAACAACGGTGATGTTTTCTGGTGTCACCGGAGTTCATTTTGCAGCTGAGCACCGAAGCAGAAAACCACGTACTTCATGTGCGTTACATGTCTCCAATGCTTTTGCGTCACGTTGATTAAAACAAACTCAGCTGACGTCACTGTGTCGCTCACACCGATGTTCCATGTTCGTCAAGGCCTCAGTGCTGCCTGTGAAAAATACATTCTTCCAGATCAACACCGAAGGCCAGTCACATCCACTTAAACTCCACTCCGACAGTGACAGATTGGCGCTGCTGTTCCCATGGCGCCTGTCTGCAGAATGGGTTATTACGTTTCACTAATGCTGCATCTGCTCTAAAGCAAGCAGAGCTGCAGCGTTTATGCTAAACTGCAGGGTAATTTTCACTGAAAAGATGAACAAAGTGGCCTGTCAACAATGAACAACTCCTTAATGGCCGTGTTATCGCAGTTTGGGATTCCTGAATTGTTTGCAGACTCACAGAGGAAAAGTTGGCACGTCTGGGTTTACAAACGTAATGCTGCAGTGCTGCAAAGGTTTTCGTCCACGTGTTGTGGTAAAAAAATGTTATGTGCACTATGAATACAGATCAATCATGGCAGCCAACAGCAGGAGAGTTAAGCCAAGACAAAAGTTCATATTTACAGAGCTAAAAGTCTCTCTCAACACAGAATTTGTCCATCTCTACTATCATCTCTGCTGCCGTCATCAAACTACATCTCATGACACAATAATAGTACCAAATAAATAGTAGTACGAAAAATAAAACATACGGTGATAGAGATTTGGGGGTTCGTCTGCTATTGCTGTTGATTAAGGTGAAATCTACGCAGGGATACTTCTCTACCTTCACTTTCACACAATTCAGCTCGCACACCATCTTCAATAACTTCAGGGCATTTCAACCAAACCTGGCAACATATGGACTTTGAAGTGGGGCAATCCTCGGAGAGTGACTGATGACATTTTAACAAGTTCGCGAACAAACGAGCACAGAGAAGAACACAGATTGAGAAAGTGGGCCACAGAGAAACTCACTCAGTCCCAGCTGGGGGCTGCAGGTCACCCGACGAACACGTCTCCAGGGGAAGCTGCAGCAAAACAACGTTCCAAAAACTTCCCAACAACAGAGAACCATGAGGAGGTTACATAAGCTGGTGAGCTGAAGGATGCCACATTTGACTGGGTCTGAATGAGGGAGTTAAATAAATACACCAGCAGTACCTGGCATACATGATGCTTACACACAAATAAGAGTTTTCATGGAGAGACTATTGCATCACAGCTTTAGCAACATCACTGTTGATTAGTAAATGCTGATTAACATATGAAGAAATGATAAGTATAAGCTAGAACCAAGTGTACGCTCAAACCAAATAGAGAAACGGACATTCTGTCATTTCTGTCTTCTCCCCCGACTCAGAGAGTTTAGTGTCACATTGTCTAAATGCCGTTCCACTGCTGCTTTCCAGCCCACCAGGGAAAAGGATTACGTGGGAACTCAAAGAGATAAATACACACAGCAGTGTATCACTTTATCCACAAGCCATTTATTTAGTGACGCTACCGACTAACAAAGCTCTGGGTGGCCTGCCGCGCCTTCACCTTTAACTGTTTTTGGCGTATCGCAGTTTAAAATCAGTTTCTGAGACCTCTCACCCTGCTGAGAGCGTTCACAGGGAAACCCTTTGATTGACGCTTCCAACAGAAAAGATCAGTTGTCACTTCCAGTGACCCAAGCTAATAATTTCATCTGGTTTAGTGAACCGAGGTCCAAGCACTGGCTTGCAGGACTCCCTGCAGGTGGAGGAGGACAAAGGGAAACTGAGCTTCCTCAGCCTACAGAAAGTGTTGTGTTAACTGAATAGTTTCATCTCACACATCAGAGAAACTTGCAGACAGACAGAGTGTTTGTACGTGTATACGATGGAGTAACTTGGAAACGGGCCGTGTAGATATCCAGCGTGCAAAGTCCTAGAAACATCTGGGCTTCTAGGGCACCGTATAGCATATATCACCCATCCATCTCCACTCACCCAGAATATCTATCCATCTATCCATCAGTTCAGAGGCCCATCCACGTATCCACCCATCCATTTGTGTGTCTGCTGCTGAGGACATTGGTATGGGACGGACAGCCAACAGCAGGCAGGCAGGGGGATGCAAAATATATAAAAAAGATAAATAAAGTGGAATGAGGTCTGAGACTGGGAGTTTGTGTGAAAGATACTTGGAGAATAAAAGAAGGGGGAAGGAGAGAAGGTCTTGGGAAAAGGAGGGTGGTTGGGTAGCAGCCTCAGAGGGCTGAAAGTGTTTGTGTTGACCACTCATCAGTATTCTCCTCCTTTCAGCTCTGTGTGTCAATAGATAGCATCCTCTATTAGTTTCTCCTTCTTCTCTCGTATTCCCATCATGGCCCCCCTGCTCTTCCTATCCTTTGCTGTGCTAATGTTTCCAGGAAGCCTCCGTTCACTCTGTAAGGACTTTAAGAGGCTTTACCTGTCAGCCGCCACGTTCCTGGGATTTCTGAGTAGTGCACGCACGTTTCCTCCCAAAAATAATGAAGAAAAGACCGTTCAAACTGTCAAACACACTACTTTAAACATTTAAGCGCCATCGAGTACCATGGCCAAGCTAAATACTAGCCGATATTTGCTAAAATCATGTAAAATGACAACTAACAACAGAGATCCAGTCAAAAGTTGAATTAGCGTGTTCGGCTAACTGATGCTACATTTTGGTCCAGACTGAAATATCTCGTCACTTTCAGATAGATTACCAGGAAGGTTTATAAAAACACGTATTTACAAGAAACCTACATGTGTCCAAAATGCTTTGAATTCAAAGAAGGCTAAATTACTTTAAAAAAGCATAAAATAATATTTGTGAAAAATGTTATTTCTGCCTGCTTTGGTGGTTGTGACACTTTGTGGTAATAACTAAATTTAGTTCATATTAATTACATGTTTTACGTACAGCACTAGGACAATATTGCAAATACTGCAGGGCAATAAAAGTACAAGATGACCAATGATGCATCTTTTCTAGAACTGGCAACTTCTCTAAACTCTTTTCTTTTTACTACAAAAGACTAAACATATAAATAATATAATAATAAAAATATATCTTGTAAAAGCTCCTCATGACAAATCTCCACGTATCGGACTGTGAAAAGGCAAATTGGTACACGTGGACTTCATCAATGGGCTGCAGGTGTAACATAAATATAATAATATTTGTTTTATACGTATTATTTTTTTATTACGATAAGCTACATGCAAGCAGCTGCCTGCACTCTAAACGGGAAATGGAATGGGGTCATCTGATTTTAAGATCATGCAAAATGTGCTTACAAGTCAAAGTACTCTGTGCAGATTAGCCTGTCTCACATCATTGATGCATTAATGCGTCTACTTTACATATTGCTATGGCAACTACGGTTCATATTTTTTAAGATGATCAAAAGTCCTAATCTGAAATGAAACAACTAAAGTGGCTTAAAAGAATGAAGCAGGTTACTCTCGCTGTCTGACGCCTTCGTGTAGTCAGTCGGCTGCTGCGCTGCTTCAGCAGAGGCCTTCACGGTTTTCAGCGGGTCGTTTCTGACGTCTGTTGTATCTGAAGTACAAACCTGGTAAACAAAGACGCAGACACGGATCGGGCTTTAAAACAGCAGACCAACGCAAACAGAAGTGTCTCGACTGGCTTTGAATCCACTCGCGGAGTTTAATATTTTGAGCTGAGGGCTGTTTCATAAATTTGGGGTTTTTGAAGAAAGGCCCGTTTAGGTGAATTTAAGTTCAGGACCACAACAACATCTCTCTCCCTGCGGCGCTGTGGCTTCCACCTCACTGGTCTGTCCCTGCTCCTCTTCGTCCTCCTCCTCTTCCTCCATGTTACTTTCTTAATTTAATTTTGCTTCTACTCCCCCTCCCCCCATTTCTTCTACTTCAGCGAGTCTTTGCTGTTCTCACCTTAACATCTCTTCTTCTTCAGTGAAGCAGGAAGCTATGTGTGTGCGTGTGTGCGTGTGTGTGTGTTTGCCCGGGCGGCTGTGTGATCTTTGCTTCGTCTGCCTAAATTTGGGGCGTATGAATGTGTTCATGCATGTCTGTGTTTTTAGGGAGCCAGCCTGCAAAAAATGCCTGAGGATGTGTGTCTGCATGGACCACCGTAACTGTGTGTGTGTGTGTGTTTGTGTGTCTCTCTCTTTGGGGATGTTGTGCTGCGTTCTGCCCAGTGGTGCGAGTTGTGCCCAGACTGGCAGGAACCCTACAGGTAAACTATAATGCCTAGTGGACACAAACACACACACATCGCACACTGATGTGCATCTCAGTGATAAGCTCAAGACAATAGCGTGTGTTTGTGTGAGTGTGAGAGAGAGAGAGAGAGGATAACTGAGACAAGGAGATGCTTGCTGGCCAACAGTGACATTTCATTGGTAACTTGAGTTTGGGCGAGAGACATAGAGAAAGAAACAGGCCTTTAAAACTGCTGATTATCATCAGCATAAAGCTGTTCGGTTGCTACGTGCATCAGATGGAAGATAAGGCCGTCCCATAAAGCCAGAGAGACAAACACAGAGAAGAGGATGGAACAAAATGGAGGTTAATGTTTAAATGTTTGCGTGAGGAAAAATGGCTTCACTGGTTGCACACAAAAAAGCAGTTTGGCTTCGTGCACTTGCTGTTTCTCGTGCTGAATGAAACTGATCCCTGTTCGTACACACGGACCTGAAGGGTCCGACTCTTTGGGACGTCACGAGCCTGAAGCTTGCAGGAGTGTTTACATACCATCTCTGCTGCTATACTGGCACGATGCCTCTCCAAGTATCAAGTTTCTTAAATCTTAAAGCCAACATACTGCAGACTTTTCGTTCCCTCAAAAAGCTCAGCCCTGTCTACTATTGGTCAATACCACAAATTGCCTTCTTTCCACCAGATCAGCTCTGGATCTTGAACCGGTTCCATTCAGGATTCATGGACCCGTGGCACTATCTAGAGAACCGGCGAGTTTCCACCAGTTTTGAGAGGAACTGTATATATCTATATAACAATTCTGCACTTGCCCTTACGGGTGGTCTATTCCTCCTTCAACACCTACGCCCTGCCCGTCATCAGATACCCCGCTGGCACAATAAGCTGGCCAAAAGAGGAGATAGGCCAGCGATATAAAGCCCAGGAAGCTCCTCACAATGCATGGAGGATTTCACCCAAAGTCCAGCACCCTGAGACTGTAAGCGGAAGGAAGGAGGCCGAGGAATAGTGAGTGTCAGAACTACTATCCTGGATGAATCAACAAAGATTCATGAGTACATCAGGACGATGGCCCCAAGTGATAAGCTGCTCAGTAAATACCTCATGCAGCAGAAGCCCACTGAAGAAGAGGTGAAGGTGGAATCATCATG
>JAVQJF010079358.1:0-16598 GCA_036023855.1 Gadopsis marmoratus | reverse complement strand
TTCTTTTTTGTTGAGCTGTGTGTGTGTGTGTGTGTGTGTGTGTGTGTGTGTGTGTGTGTGTGTGTGTGTGTGTGTGTGTGTGTGTGTGTGTGTGTGTGTGTGAGAGAGAGAGTGTGAAGACAGAAGTCACACATACAGTGGAGGATTCCAAATAATAAAGTTGCCTCTAATGTGCAAAAGTCTTTTTGTAAACTTAACCAGCTTATTCCTCGCAGATCTGTCAGCTACCTTTACTTGTACATTTTCTACGTCACTAAAAATAAGTAGCTGTTCCCAATCACTTTGCCAAGTACAGAGTCAAGGGTCACAACAAGAGCTCCCTGCAGCTATTCCCTGGCCTTTCTGCAGCTATATTGAGAATTACACGTTTTCCTGTATTTCTCAGAACATGCATAGCGTACTTTGATCTTTTTAGGAATCACACTACCACCCACACTCATTCTCAAAGTGTTCAAGTGGGAGTGAGATTAAAGCCACAGTGTGGGACTGTGGGTTCTGGCGTTTGTGTGTAAGTTAGTACATGAAAAGGTTTCCACTCATTAGCGTAATTAATATTGTTACGCTGCGAGTTGATGGCTCTGAAATTCAATGCAAACACAGGCTGGATTCAGACTTTGTTTGCTCTAAATGATGGGGAATCCAATTTGTGTCATCATGTCATAACTAATGTACATAGTGATCCGGTCGCCTTTTAAAACTCTAACTGAGCTTTGAAAGCAGAAAGCGCCGTGTTTGCTGTGGCTGGATGTGAAAGGGACAGTCGCTCATAGACACATTGTGTTGCTGTGAGAAAACACACACTCCTACATACAAAACATGTGGGACACACACACATAACATGCTTTAAAAAGAGGACCGCAGGTGTTCTTGGAGATGTAAGCGCATATTGTCTGGAAGTTCATCCTGTGTGCGACAGTGTGTGGTTTTGGCAGAGCAGGGAGGTCTTTGTGCTTAATTTTCTGCCATTCATCTCTTCGTCCCTGGCAAACTGGTATTGGGGTCATTGCCTTCATAAGCCTTCATTCCCAGTTAAAAAGGAGAAAGGAGGAGGAGGAGGAGAGAGGAGCAAAAAGTAGGGAGAGACAGAATATAATGAGAAAGCAAGAACGACATTCAGGGAAGAGCGAAAGAAACCCGTCCACCATCCCGTGTGCCAGAGTCATTGTGGTCTGCCTTTGACCAGCAGGACTGCCCACCACTTCAGCTGCTCTTGCGCTGTTTACAGACCCTTGTCTTGTAAGGCCTGGGAAAAGCCACCAGCTACGAAGAATTTCTAGTAGAAGGAGATGAAAGCCTGTTCCACAAATAGCGGACAGAAATAACAACAAAAAAAAAAGACATTTTTACCCATCGAGTGGTGGGTTTCACAGGTGACAGGGTTACGCAGCATTGCAGGTGGAGGAGGAATATGTCAGTGCATCCACAGTGATGAACATGTAGCACATGAGGTGGGATGAGGATTCTGAGATTCAGCTCAGAAGCCTGGAATATTCAACATCCCGCTTGAAATAGCGCACCAAAAAAATAAAAATAAAAGCTGTCATCACTAAGAGAGTAGCAAAGCAAGAGAGCCGAGACCGTCACCAGGAAAGGGGATCAGGTTGAGGTGTACGGAAAAAGGAATGAGAATTTCATTTCCTCTCAAGAAGAACAGACCCTGACAGTCAGAACCCTGCAAGGTTGAGATGTCAGGGGTAAATTATCGGAGCCATGAAGCAGGGATAATTTTCAATGACTTTTGCTGCCTTGCTGTGGTTTGGCGGTGCATGATTTGCACATGAGAGAGGACAGTTTAGGGTCACACACACATACAGTACAGTAGACCCCCTGAAGGGATGGGAAAACTCCCACAAGTATGTTAATCTCAGGGATTGTGGAGAAATGTTTCTCTTTACTTGACCCTCAAAATGAAGTCAGGAGACTAAACATTTTGATGGGTAAGGACACTCACTGACTACACCTAGTCAAGACATAACTAGCTACATAACCCGCATAAAACCATAAGAAGACATTTTTACATTATTTTAGAGCTTTTGTACAGATTAAAAAAAGCAAGATGTTACATGAGCTTTAGAGCTGCTGGCAGGTGGGCTTTGTTACCTTTGGACATGTCCAAGTTAGACGTTTCCTTCTAGTCTTTCAGCTAATCTAAGCCAACCAGTAACCAGCTGCCAGTGGTAGCGTCTTACTCTATTTATCTTCGAGGTATGAGGGAGGCATAGAACTACTCCTCTAACTCCCTGCAAGAAAACAAATAAGCGTGTTTCCCAAAGCGTTGAACCATTTCTTTTAATAAAAACAGAGTGAGAACAAGCTCAACACAAGTTTGACATTTCATGTGGAAACGTGGTCCGAAGGATTCATAGAGTCTGGGTCTCCCTCAGAGCCATCGTGCGACAGAAATTTAGAAATGACGTTTGATGGACCTCTCTCACACCAGTACGTTGTAATAATGGAACCTTCCACCCACTTATCCTGTTTAGGGTTGCAGGCAACCAGAGCCTATCCCAGCATGCATAGGACAAGGGACATGGTACAACCTGGACAGGTAGCCAGTAAAGCACACAGGCTAACTGACAAACATATTGACACTCATGCATGAAGGAAAATGGTGAGATTATGGGAGAACTCAAACAGACAGGCAACAGCCGGTCTGAAGCCCAGACTGTCTGGCTGTAATGCGACACTGAGCGACCCATGATAATGGTGGATATGATAATCAGGGGTGGGATTAGAGACGGGATGTTAGGGGATATAGTACCTCTGAATCACCACTGGAAAAGTAATTCAACCACCCTTATTAACTGGATATCGAAAGGAGGTCGAGAAAAAAAAATCTTATGCTTATACACTGATGATAATGGTGATGGCATAAAAGGGCATGAAACTAAAAACGATATCCCATGTAAGATACCTGTGGGAGACGACGTTTGAAATCAGACAAATACATGCACAGATCTACATCTTTAAGTGATTATCTTCATATTAAAAGAAAGAATATACCCATCATACATAATACATCTATACATAGAAGATTTAGCAAATTTGCTCCAATGGACTTTATGGTTTTCTCACTTGTTACTGTGGATATAAAGCAAACCTTCAATGAATCTAAGAAAAGAAAAAAAAGCATAAACACCTGAGTTTGAAGACTTTTATGCAACACAAGCAGTATGTGGGGGCGAGGGATTTGCTGCTCCTTTCCACCCTACAAACACGGTTACGCACGGAGCATCGCTGTGTCTGGACAATGACTAAAGCCTCTTCTTCATGGTCACACAGCGGGAAAGAAATATGCTAATATTTCAACAGAGCCGCACAGCAAACAAATGAATCCACGCGTGGATGAGTGCAGACTGACACCCTGAATATCATCACATCAGATGGCATGGGCTAAGTGAGATCCTCAGGCTGGAATATGCAGACGCTGTTGGGTGCGTGCAATAATAGAGACTGAATTTAGGTGCATTGATCATCATTATTACCACGATATGTTGTCCACCTCCATCTCAGAGTTCCAGCTCCAGCTCTCAGCTATTCTTCCAAGGTGGTAATGTGCAGACACCCAACAAGTACTGCTTTTAAGTGGCCAGGAACACTCTTGTCACGTCTATAAACACACTGATATTAATCCCCAAATGTTCACAGACTGCCTGGAGAAAAGAAGAAGCCGGTTTGGCAAACGATGCCACTTCACAGCCACTGAAGTTATGTTTCTGTAATAAAATGCACCTAATATAACAACCTCACAATGAACTGAACAAACACGCTACTGTACAGCCATTAAAAGTACAGCTCTGTAGCTGAAACCTTAATGTATGTCGGAACATTAAAAATACATAGGATCTATAGTGTACCTTTAATTGAATAGCTCCCACTGTCCTTACTCTGCTGGTGCAGACACAAATCAACAGCCATTCAGTTTCTGTGATTTTGAAAAGTGAGAGCAGAATATTTTACATGCTTCGAATGCCAACTTAATGGGCGTTGCAGGTTGCAAAACACAAGGCACAGACACTGCCTTTGTTGCTGAAGTCTACGGGAAAAATATAAAAACCCGCACTTTTCTGCTTCAAGTTGATGTTTGTTCAACTCGAGGGGTTCGGAGCGCTCCGGGAAAAACGTGCGCCGCCCCTGACCACATGAGCAGCGCGCAAGACTGCCTATAGAATATAACTGAAAAAAGACACCTCTTACTACAAAAACTGTCCGGTCTGATCAGGGCCTTAAGCGTTACATATAATTTACCTAGCAGTGCTATGACATCGGACTTGTTTACTATGTCAGTGGCTCTAACCTCATAATACCAAGAGTTGTATATATCCCACTTCGGGCCACTTTAGTACGTGCAGGACAAAGGCCAAATAGACAAACAATCAGTAACTCTACAACAACAGAAGTTGAATTTCCCTGCAGAGCTTTTGGACAGTTGTGACAATCGGAGGTACGCCTTCACTCTGCCTGCACCGGGGAGCCGAACAATTCAATTGATCCCTTTTCATAATTAATTGCTGCTGAACAGAGTCGCACTTGGCCAACAAATGGCAGTAATCCACAGGAGTTAAAGTGTGGCCTAAAGGTAGCAATGTGAGTGTGCGTCTGTGTGGACTTGAAGCATGAAGAATGAGACTGGGGATAAACAGGACTGGGCTGTGGTGTGCATCCAAAGCCCAGAGTGCAGGAAGCGAAGACAGGACCACAAAGACGAGCGCAACCTCGCGGCCGGAGGTGAGCGTTCACATTGGATCTGTGGAAGTGGCGACGGCAGCTCCTGCGATTCAACTAATGCCGAGTCTGTGGACACGTTACATTTCAAAGAGCAAACACGAAGAGCCTCAAGAAGCGAATGTAAGCCCCCCGCTGAGTCTACAGGCATCTAGGGTGAAGAAAGCGGGTGAGAGATGGGACGGGGAACAAGCATCATGGCAGAGCGATAGAGATAATTTACACCTCATCACCCTCTCACCCCCCCCCCCCCCTTCTCCATACACCCTCCCTCTCTACAGGCTTGGTGATAAGTCATTATGGCAGACCACACTTGGGTAATTGGGGCAA
The DNA here is from genome assembly GCA_036023855.1 of Gadopsis marmoratus. NCBI lineage: Eukaryota > Metazoa > Chordata > Actinopteri > Centrarchiformes > Percichthyidae > Gadopsis > Gadopsis marmoratus. Next base: position 11,543 of record JAVQJF010079358.1, on the reverse strand, counting down.
GGAAAGGAGAGGAATCTGCACGAAGGGAGGGCACTGTGACCTCCATTTCTTTCCATCTCTTGAAATTCATTAGCCACAGTAAGCAGCTGTATTCGCTGCGCTTATATTTAGATTTCATAACTGCAGATATTTCATAACATAATGACTGTTTTCCTGCCATGGAGGCCTCCTCAGGAGCTTGGATTCTCAGTTCGTACACTACGAGAACAAGCGAGTGCTGCCTGTTAACTGTGACTGGTGTTTACAGCAGTTAAGGTGAAAATGTTCCCTGTTGACCGTTTCTCCCCGTTGGCTCCAATTAAGTAAGAATATGCTGAATCATCGTCGGCACGAACACTGACCTTGTTACGAGCATCAGATATCGGTCACGGTAGAAATGGCGGCCGAAACTATGGAAATAAGACACAAGCTGTAATAACCCGGAATTACTCTTTACAACACAGCTCTCGGACATTTCTCAGATCGCACGAGACGGATCAAGTAGCCGACAGCGACAGAGGACGCAACGACGAGGAGAAGAGCGATGAAAGAGAAAGAGGTCGAGAGCAGATAAGCCCGCAGCATGCGACAACTGCAGGGCATCCCCCTACACACACACACCGACTGTAGCAGAGGCCAACAAAGGCCATCGTGCATAAAGCCTCGCTCACCGCTCTGCCTGCCCCCCCCCCGGGCTTCTGAGGATTGTAGATGCTGTCATTTCTACATCGCCTGAGGAATATCTGCCTCAAGACAAGAAATGAAGGGGAAGCTTAAGGTGCAGCAGACCAGATGGCGATACACTGCATCCACTCATGTTGGACGTTGCTTATTCACGGCCCATTATGCTCTCATCTACTCCATTTCTCTCTACGTTGTCTCTTGCACACCGCTCTCCATGATGTCACCGACGTTCAGCACAAGCTGCTCTAAAACCCAGGCCGCACTCTGAACATCAGACATCATCAGATCAGAACAGCCCCGAGGGGGAGTAGATGGAAACTGTCCTACTCACATTTGGTTACATTTTAAAACAACTCAAATGTGTGTCTTCAAGGACGGAAAAAATGCTTGTTTGTCGTCATAAAAGATAGTTTTTAAGTTGCATTTCTTTGTACTTTTTCTGTCCGTTTCAACTACAGAGCACACAGATTAAATTGATATTGATCTTCTCATTTGGCCGCAGGTCAGAGGGCAAACAACTATATTAACCAAAATGTTGGAATGTTTCTTTTGATTATTTTTTATCCCAAGATTTCAAAGAAAGATGGTACTTTTTGATCTTTCAGGCTGAAATGGATCTGACTGACTGCAGTTTCATTATAATCATTCCGTTTAGAACTGATTCATTGCAAGACAGAAGGTGTGGTGGCTAATTCTGTTTCTCTTTACACTGAAATTAAGAACTCTCGCAACCGACATACAGCCACCTAATTTGTTTTAACCCCAGTGTAACATCCTTCTTGTATTCGGCCCATTTCCAACATGTTAGTCAAGAAAAACCCCTCTCAGAATAGGTTTTCTGTCCTCTGATGTTTACACCTTGTAGTACAAAAAGTCCATTATGTTATAAATTCACTCATGAAGTTATTGGAAGCATAACAAGAAAAGGACACCCCGACTCACTCGAGCCATTTTCCACCGTCGTGACGCATACATCACATTTTCTCTGCCACATTTTGGGCTGCCGAATTTTTTTCTCACGTCGAATCAATGCAGATTTATTGCACATGCGCGCATGCAGGCTCTCACAAACACACACATAAAAGTGCTTACAAACAGAACCTCTCTCCCTCTACTCGACCCCATAACCAAATCACACACAGTACATAAAGCACATGCATATCATCTCGGCTTAATCTGATCCATAAGTCACATTAAGCAGATATGGTAGTTTATATGGACCAGACATCTCTATCGCCGAGCAGCAGATGTTGAGCTCCCCATCCAAAACTGAAACCTAAATGCATATTATTACAGAATGACATATTATTTATCATTACGGCCCCACTTACTGTAGATGGTAGGGAAATCAGCATAACATCTTATTAGAAATCCTCCCACGATGCAGCGCCGTGTCATTCTGTGCGTGAGTGTGCTCCTGCGAGCTTCAGCAGCCAGCTGAGTGGCTGTGGTGGGCATTGGGCCCGAGACAGCTGGTGTAATGACATTTTCACAGCAAGCGACAGAACAGCGTGTTATTTTCTTCCACGGATGGAGAGCCCACAGATTTAGAAAGGCTCGAACAGGCATTCCCATTCAAATCAATATTCTCAACAGAGGTCATTTGGCCAGAACACTCGAAATGATTATCAGTGTATTATGAATCAGTGAAGTGTTTGAGACTCGTGTTTAACGTGATACAGAGGGAAAGTATAATTTCATTTCGCCAACCCTGCCGGGGGAATCTGGGCTAAAACGTATCAACTTCATCTCGCGGTTTGCTCGTGCCCTGGATAAACAACCGCATTTCCAGTAATATTTTGACGGTAACGTTCTACAACACTGACTTTAAATGTGCTGTACAGACGACGTGAGCGCCATCAAGAAGAGCAGCAGCCGAGTTGAGCTGCATGATGGCGACACATGCAGCTCCTTGGGTGTCGCCGCCATCAGCGAGATCACGTGTGTGTTTTGGCTGCACCTGGGTCATTCAGGCCATTCAATTCAGTCCAGTCTGATGCAAGCACATGCAACATATTCACATATTTAAAATAATATAAAAACTATTGCCGGAGAAGATAAGGGGCATGACTGGCCAATAGGTACTAAATAATAAAAAAGGCAGCTGCTCTCTTTCTTTCTGTGTAGAGCCCATGCCAGGCTGAGGCGAGCAGAGTGAAGAAAACTAAATATCTATCGGACTAAATTCATAAGGATGTATCATATCAACAGCCGGATTGATTTAGGCATGATGGACACGCAATGCCTTGAATTAGAGTCCCGCATGTGACCTTTGCATTCATTCATTCTGTGATCCTCACCTCCATTATACGTGCAAATAGATATAGATATAAGGAAAGGGGGGACAGGTCTTTTTAAATTATAGTCATTTGTATGATAATAAGATTGATGAAAGCTGCTATAACAGCGTGTGTTCAACGTGTGTTGCCACAAAATATCTACATTCACTGCAATTGGCTCAGCAGTGCATTGGGTTGCCACAGCTCGGCAGCAGTTAGTGTTCACTTCACAAGCAATCAAATGCATTACGGATCAATCTTTCAATTAAAACAAATTAATGGTCCAAAGTGAGTCCACGGTGGTTTATTTTGATTGACCAGCAACCAAAAACCAATGTATAAATGAGGGGACAGCAACTAAATCTTCACATTAGAAAAAGTGTGTTCAGAAAATGGTCTGCAATTGTACCCAACTTGTGACAGAAAGCTGTAATCTAAACAGTCAGACTGATTCTTCTCTTTCTGAAAGAATCCACAAATCATTTAAGCTCGTTTATGCTCTATTTGCAGAAGCAAGCTTTTGCGTTTGGCAAATCTTTAGCGGTTTGTTCCTGCCTTTACTTGGTTTTCGCTGCTGCTGTTGTGAATGGAGCAAGAAATCAGTGTGGATTAGGGTCGTCTTTGAACAGTAAAACGTTATGATTCCATTTAAATAAAGTGATTGTTTAACCGACACCTGTCTAGCGCTGTTAAACCAGTAATTTACTCTTCAGGAAAATGCAATTCGTGTAACTGGTCTTTAGGGAATCTTTAACTGTCAAAGAGATATCCGTGTTGTAATAGATGCACCACTGTGAAAAAAACCATCTTACCTTGAACCACACAGAACAACACTTAATATATTGCATTCATTATTATCTAACTGAATAGCAGCACTATAAACATTCCAAAAGTGTTTGTATATTTATTGTTTGACAGACACAAAAGCCCAGTGTCAACTTAAATTCACACGAAGGACAAACGGAGGACCTGAAAGTGCTCTTTAAGATGAGAAACTGGTCACGGTAAAGAAAACCTTCTTCAGGCACACTTAGATACAGCAAAGGATAAAGGCAAAAAAAAAAAGAGCTGACGTCTAGATTCTGTTCCACTTATATACGATGTGTAACTCAGTGGGCTTTCTCATACGCGTGGTTTCTTTCGTCTGTCGTTCTGAAAAGCTACGACACGTTCCTGGGGTTTTGAGTTGAAGCTAACTGGGCATCTCCTGCCGTGCCGTTGGTCAAATGTCTTGATTTTATTATTAGCATCTCGTGAGTTTTACATATTGGTCAAGGCTTTGTGGGCGCTCCATCGAGAAAGTTCATTCCGCACGTTACTGGCACAAGCAGGTCGAAGAGAAATGGCACTACGCAATGCACACTTGGTCAACACTGAAGCAGGAAAATGGTTTCCTATGAGCTCCACGAACAAGTGTGAACCACATCCACTCAACATTCGGGGTCGGCAGGGGTGTAAACGGTTGGCCTGTCCTACCAATTCACTCAGGTTTTATGAGCCGATGATTCAGAACAGATTAAAACTGTGACTGGGTTCGAAATTTAAAGAAAAGGTATTTCAGGATTTATATACCGATTTTAAAAGTCAGAAATGCAACTGCATATTTTTTCCAAGATGCTGCTTTCTAGGCCAAAAACAGTTTAAAAACAAAAACTCATCTCAAACTTTGGAGGAAAGAAAAGCAATTTCACATCAGCGTCTGTCTACTTTCTTTGCAGAGACATCCACGTTATGAAGTTAAGATTTCCTTTCCTTTTTCTTCACATTTTAAGCACTTTGGGGCTCCAAGGCCAAGTGACAGCAGCCCTGACCCTAGAAGGAGAGGAAGGAACAGCTTAAGAGGGCCACTTCCTCTTTCTTTCTCTCTCTACGCTGTAGAACGGCGATTCGACAATGAGCTACACACAAGGATGCTGACATTTCACTTGACACACACACACACACACACAGCATTTAAAAGACGCTTTCCCAACTTTCCTCCTCCCGGAGAGCTCCATCAGCGTGTCCCTGCAGCATCGTTAGCAGCCTCTGAGGATGCACACAGGCCCGACTTGCCTACGAGTGCCTCTGCGTGCATCACCACCTGTGTCTAATGGTGTCTGTCTGCGTTCCGTCTCCCAGTTTCTCCAGCTGACATCTTAGCAGCTGGTGTCTGTTCCCCCCCCCAATTCGTGAAGGAGGTCCGTAAAACCTCACTTAATCACAATTCACATTTTTCGCAGGTAATCTTAATACATTATTTTTTTTAACAGACTGCAGTTAAGCTAAAAAAAAAAGAGGAAGTTTATAAAAAGGCAACTGGCCCGTTGGTTTCAGTAGGAAGTAATAGTGGTTACATATTAAAGTCAAGTTCAAAGGCGAAGTAAATACATCCACAGAGGATTTTGACAGCTCACTTTATAATGACAATCATTTGATTCTCCAAATAATGCCTGTTCATTGACATATTGTGATAAACTACTCAAACAGTTTACGCTTTCCACGTTTTAATGAATTTCTTTCACTGCCATGCATGTAGTATATACCCTTATTAATTTACTGAATTTGAATTTCCAAAGTCCTCCCTCCATTCATCAAAGCTACGAGTAATTGGATTTCGGTGAGGGTGAGGGCAGGTAGGAGCCAACCAGAGAGGGGCCTGGGTGTTTAGCCATGCAGGAGAGGCAGAGGGTCCCACACACTGACCTTGACTGATCACAGCGCGGGGCTGGTCCTGTAGGAGTCAGCACTGCAGACCGTGCAGGTGCCAGACTTTGAAGAACATTCTCGGGGGTAACGTTTGTATTAGTGGCGTATTTTATCTTTTAAAAACATTGCTAAGTTTAGCAATGCTCAGCACTGATTCAGAGGAGTCAGCACTACAAACCAAGGAACAGAGAGGATCAGCTGCAAGTATCTGAGGTCCGAAACAGCGATTCGGGGAAGGTGAAAGCCAGTAGATGTACAATGAAAATATAAACATTAGGAGAACCTCTCTGAAATTGAGCTGTATCCTCTGTCTTGTCTTACTTACATGTTAATTATTTCCTAACACGCTACAGATTTAATAAGGGGAACCAATAAGAGATGATCGCTTTTATCTAATCACCTGATCAATCTATGCCATGGAAAGTGCGATATCTTGTACAATAGCAGCGTACCAATAGACAGAGAGTCATGGGTGTGCTCTTTCTCTTGGCCGTTAACATACTTACTTAGATCCATCATCATTACACCACAGTCTCCTGGGATTGCAGATAGAAATGACCAAGCATGCATGTGTGACCTTTCTGCCGAGGCCTGCAGGGGTATCTACGATACGAAGTTTCATAAATCGACAACTGTTGTACTACCATCGAGCGTATAACGAGACGGGTACAGAGCAGTAAAAGTAGAGGAAGAGGAACAGAGGAACCCACCCTGGGGTTAAAGGATAAAAAAAGTTGCTGAGTGGTGCGTCAGTCGTAATAGAGGTCAGAATGTATTAACTGGATGAGCGGATCATAAAAAAGGTACAGGGCCAGGGAGGGCATGTGGTGCCACGTGCACTGGAGATGCAAAGAGCAATGAACCGCTCTGAACAATCTCACTTTAATTATTCTCACCGAAGACCTACACTGGGTCCCTCAGGAAAGTGATGAAAACAAAAAAACTTGTTCGAAAAGAAGCAATCCTCCAACAAAGACAGCGTTCTCGTCATGGTGGTCAACATCAACTCATTTCACAGATCACCTCTGTGTCTTTAATCAGACGTTGCCTGGATTTTTGAGTATTACTGAACCCAAAACAACCGACTCATTCGCTGACTGACAGCCCAGGATTACCAACTGCGAGACAAACAGAGGGCGCGGCCTAATCTCTGCAGACCGATACCCCGTGATTAGATACGGGAGGGGTGTAATGTATGTGTGTGGGTGGGGACGGAGCAGTGGGGTGAAGATTAACAATCATCATTAACACAACACATGTCCATTAATCCTCGTCATAAAGTCTGCTATTATTGCCACTGAAAAGTTCAGCTGTTCATCAGTGCCTGAGCTGCACCGCTCTCCTGCGACACCGCAGGAAATGGGTCACGTTGTGCATATAAATTTTAATGGAAAGATGGACGGACGCAAAGTGACTCGCACAGCCTTTTCTGTTCGATTCAATTCATTGTCATTTAAGTGGCAACATAAGCCCTGAGCCGAGACCCTGCACACACTGCAATGCCGAGTCGTGTGGTAACTTCATGCAAATTGCACAGAATTCAGAAAACAACAATATTGGAAAAGATGCCTTTGATGCCACGTTACACATGATCAATCTAAAAGCCCACTAAGATGTGTTAGTGTGTGATTAATGGCCATACAACACAAATTCGGGTATCACAACTACAGTCTAGTGCTGAAATGATTAGTCAGCCCAAAGAAAGAGAATTCATTAATCATTTAAGCCATTTATAAAGCATACATGCCACACATTAACTGGTCCCAGCCTCTTTAATGTGAGGATTTGCTGATTCTGTGTCACTATAATGAATACCTTCGGTTTTTTTGGATTCTTGGTTGCATTAGGAAAGAAGTTGGACGATATCACCTTGGGCCTTGGGAACTTGCGATGGCCATTTTTCAACATATTCTGACATTTTTAAGCAATAGCTGTGGGGGAATGTGTTAGCAAACCGGTGCCAATTTTGCAACGTTAGCATCAGTCAGATTTCTGACCACCTGATGAACATGAGACAAGTACCCACACTCCTATTATCTCTGTTTGGGTCTCCACCAACTCCTGAGAAACATACCCGACTCTGTCCTTGCTAAAATGTTCCGAAAAACAACGAGCTGAAAGATGTCAGATGCTCCATAGAGCTTAAAGGACTACAGAGTCGGGTGACAATTCTCTGTGCAGGCTTTGTCACACTGAATCATCCTTTTTTTTTTTTTTTTTTACATATCAAGTCTTTCCTTATCCTCTGGCAAAAACATAATTTAGATAATAATTTACACCTGGTTTTCTATAAAGCATACTTCTTGCTCATCAAAGCCAGCAGAGTAAAAATCAGTATCTGACTGACACTCAAAACACACTTCATCTTACAAATCCAGTGGGCCAAATGTTTGAGTCAGAGCACAGTCTCCCAACTTCAGTGGATTCATTATATAATTTCATGCCCTGATTTAACAACATGCACACAAGCGGCAATGCATTACCATGAAAAATGAACCGTATGTGTGCCTGTACGTTCAGACTGAATATATTTTAAATTCTTCAAATTCACAAAAGGTCCAGTGGTATGTAATGGCAGCTATGTGTACAAGGGCTGAAAATAAAATCTGTAACCCAGCTGGAGCCCTTCACTCTGCCACAATTGCTTCTCCACTTCTATACACCTGCTATATTCCTCTGTCTAATATGTAGCACCACCTCCCTCATATTCGCATCTCATGTACCTTCACCATTTTTCTACCCTACTGTGCTCCCATCCCTCGTCTACCATCTATCCTCACATAACTCCCAGTGCCCAAGCAAAGCATGTGACCTAGAGCCACGCATGGCGAGCACGCCTTAATGTCACATCTCAGATTTCTAATGAAGCCCAAATTGCCATTTCTGTCTGTGGACCAGTTAATGAAACCCTGGAAATACATCATTTCCAATAGTACTTAGATGCAAATGTTTTTCCTGTGTGTCACAGAGAAACTGGCAACCTGGAGATTGATCAGTGCCAAGGGCCAACAGCAGCTACAAGCCATCGAGTTTCGACAAGAGAAACACCAGCCGATAAGAGTGTAAATCAGTGTCACTGATCAACACAGGGTATGATTGACAATATAGTTTTACATAATTACAGCATAGATTAGCTTAATAACATTTTAGCAAATACCCTTAGTAACAATGTGCTCTTTAACATTAATGCAAAACCGTTTTCAAGGGGATTTCAAGGACACCGCAAGATGCCTTCAGGGTGCACCATGACATTTTCAGTGTCGGTCTGTAGCTAGATTTCACCACATCTTGAGTTATCCAAGTTAATGTCTTTAACTTAGTGATACGAGTGAAGCCGAACCACAACCTTACTATTCCTCTCTAGGTCTGAGGTCCTCATTGAGTTGGATAGCAGAAAATGATGTGAATTCCAATAGGCTGCAGCCGGTGTTGAATTAGCATGGAAAGAAGGGCGGCCTTCATTAGGGGCCCTGTGGTTTGTCTGGGCTGATAAGGGCCCAACCAGGGAGGAGAAGCGACACATCAATCCTACACAATGAGCACCGCGTGGCACGCTGGAGCAGCGGCGTAGATTAAGACTTAATGAAAACCAAATCAGACGAGGAGGAGGGAGAGAGGGAAAGACAGAGCAACAGAGATAACAAGGGATGGATGTGGAGGGCAGTCATAGAGGGAGCTCCGTCTGAAGGAGAGACAAAGTTAGACGGGATAAGCAGAGCCTTCGGGGTGGCGTGCACAAGATAGTTTTTTATGCGTGTGTGAGAGGAATGGGGGTTGAAGTGAAGCAAGGAGTGACAACAAAATCACTGGGTGTCAAGGAGAAGACACACAGAAAAGCTAGAGAAGTTCAGCAAAAAGGACAAAGCATCCTTTAGACAGGTGATCCCAAAGTAGGGTGTGGTGAGCATTAAAGATATAGTTACACATTTTGATAAAGCCACATATTTTTGGCTTCTTTATGAGAGTGAGCTGACTAATTTGACATCAACCTCATGCCAGTACTCGAAGGAATTTTGGGAAATATGCTTATTCACTTTGACAAAAAGTTAGAGGGGAAGATCAATACCACCCTCATTTCTATACAGTGAATACGAAGCCAGAGGTAGAAAGTGGTTATCCAAGCCTTTGTATAAAGACGGAAGCAAAGTTGGCTCTTGCCAAAGTTTGTAAATGCTCCTAGAGCACAACTGAAAGCTCACCAATGTTGCATCTTGTTTGTTTAATCCACGCAAGAAGTCATTGCGCGCCAAGGAACAGCTCCGGCACGTAACTCGCCATAAAAATCTGAATTTGACATTTTTATTTTTCCGTTTGTGCACAGACTTAACAAATGTGCTCATTAGTAAGCCTTAGATGTGCTCGTGGGTGAATTTTTAAATGTTGGAGAGAGCAGGCTAGCTGTTTCCCCCTGCTTCTAGTCTTCACGTTAGGTTAAGCAAACTGCCTCCTGCCTGTAGCTTCACCTGAGAGATCAGTGGTATCGTTCCTCTCATCTAACGCTCGGCGAGGAATAAGACTATCTCACTTTGCAGCTGGAGTCAGGATTGGTTTGTCAAATGTTTCTCTCTTATGGGCATTTATTTCATTGTTGTGAAAGATGAAAAACTTTGATGAAAACCTCAGTTTCAGCATACTGGAGAGAACGTGTACATTGTCTGCCGAGCGCGATGGACACTGCCAGAATTTAATGACCTGCGGGGCTGAATTGTGCCCACATGCCCAACACAACCTGGATATGTGCAAACTTGATGCCATGGTGGAACATAACAAGCTCAGCGGTGTGGGAGAGGAAGACAGCTCGATGCCGACGCTTGGTGGGTGAGCATGAACAGCAAGAATGTGAAGGTGTGTAGCAAGAGGGTGACTCAGCGGCGAGCCGGACACCCTTGTTAACATACAAAGACAGGTGTGTGTGTGTGTGTGTGTGTGTGTGTGTACACATGCTGCCACTACAGCATCGTTTTCCCATCCAACCATCCGTAGCATTTTTGGTTTTGATTTCCTTTCAGAAATAAATTCAAACGGCACTTTGACGCCCCAGAAAACAGTGCAAGTTGTTAGGAGCCGGTTGTCAGTTTACACAGCGAGCAACATTAGCATTAAATCGGAGTCTTGACTCGGGCCACCTGATGAATGCGAGTCCAATATTCACTCTCCTTTTAGCTGCCAACTATGTTCACCAGCTAGTCGCTAACTTTGTCCGTCTGCAGCTGCAGCTGGGCAGGTAAGACAGCTGCCTGCTACTGCTGGAAACAAGGTTAATGACAGCGGTAAGAGTGAGACAAACACTCAAGATGAAGGCCGTAAAAACCCAAACAATGAGCTGAAAGTGGTTAAAATGCTCAGTGCAGCGGAGAGGAAAGTCTGGCGATAATGCAGTTAATAGTGTAGTTTGTCACTACAAGCGACAACTTTCATCATCATTTGATTCACTGAAAATATACAAACAGCTTTAAGGTTAGGGCTTATGGTTATAAATGAATGCACTTTGTTAAGAGGTGTTGTGTATTTACGGTACACGGATTTCAAAATGACAAAGCACTGGGTCGCACTGGTACTCGCTATTAGCAAGCATGAGAATCAGTCTCCGTCCGCATTCTGTTCCTTAGTATCATGACATTTCACTACACAATATTCAACAAGCAGAGGCGCATAAAGCTTCAGAGAGGATGAGAGCAGCTGATTGGGATGTCTCCTTGTTTAATGAAGTGACAACTGCATACTGGATGAGTGTTTTCTCATCAGCAGTTACAATTCACATTTAGGCTTGTTTAGATGGAGGTTACTGGGCTTTTAATAATGTGTGTGTGTGTGTGTGTGTGTGTGTGTGTGTGTGTGTGTGTGTGTGTGTGTGTGTGTGTGTGTGTGTGTGTGTGTGTGTGTGTCACACAGAGAGACCGGGCTAGCTCGATA
>JAVQJF010079351.1:0-11703 GCA_036023855.1 Gadopsis marmoratus | reverse complement strand
TAGCTGGACCCTTTCTGACATTGTCGGCTCCACAATGGAGCATTCTGATTATTATGGAGTCTAACATCATTCTTGCAAATAAATTTTTTGTCATGAGGGAAAGTGAGAGCGATACAGAGGGTTTTTTGGCAGCAGGCCTTTCTTGTGAGTACTTCTATAGTGTTATTCTAGAGCACTTGTTATAACAAGATATAAAGTGTTGTTGCTGTAACTTGGTATCTCGGATATGATGCTGCTGTTGCTGCAGAGCGAACTATTGATGGGTTTAATGCTCAGCCCCCCACCCAATATCACGACCAGCCGTCACTGTATGTATCTGTTTCCTACCTTGTTAAATCATTATTGATAATTATTGTGAGAAATCATTAACATGATCAATGTCTTCACATAGATGAATATAGTTAATTATTAAAATTAACATATAATTAAAGGTAAATTGAGCAAATTTGTTATTTCAGAAGTGTGTATCAAACTGGCAGCCCTTCACATTAATCGGTACCCAAGAAGTAGCTCTCAGTTACAAGAAGGTTGGTGACCTCTGATCTATCCTATATGTATCTGACCTCATCAATGCAGCCAAATCTCAAAGACATGATACACCTTCTTTACCATGTCAGAAGGGTACATCAGCATAACCATGCTGTTATTTGTACCAGTGCCAAGGGCGTCATCGGGCATAGAAAATCATCAAACTACACACTATTCTCTACACTATTTCATTTTCTCAATGGAAACAACAGTCTTAAAAGATGCCAAATAGTAAAAAATCTACGAAACAGTTGTGTTTATTAGAGATGCAATGATCAGTCGATAAACAGAAAATTAATCAGCAAATAATTAATTTCATAATCGACTGCTCATCTTCATTGAAGTCTTTTTTATTTTTTGTTTAGTAAGAATTCCAAACATTCTCAGTTTTCAGCTTCTCCAATGTAAAGATTTTCTGCTTTTCTCTGTTTTATATAATTGTAAATTGAATCTTTTTTTTTTGGACTGTCAAAACAAGACATTTGAAGATGCCACCTCTGCAAATTCTGTGAAAAATTCCAACATTTTCTGGCATTTTACAGACTTAACGATGAATCCAGAAAACAGTCAGCACTTCTGATAATGAAAATATTACTCAGCTGCAGCTCTCATCAGTGTCACTGACGTAACTGACGTAGCTCTCTACATTATAATGTCAGTAGCACAGACAAAAGGTTCATCAACGTTCTAGTCCCAACTATTGTGTTTGAACATGTGCAGAAAAAAAATACACTTCATACCTGATAAACTGCCATATCGAGGTTACTCAGGGCAAGAAAGACCATGTTATTGTGAACTGCATACACCATCGAGACCACACTCAGCTTCAGCAGTTCCTTTGGGCTGCAGAATACATGTTCCACTAAGGCGTTCTTCAGTTTGATGAGGCTTCCTGTTTCTCTGTGAGAGGGGGGATGAAAAACAGACTGATGAATACACAATACAGTATACATAAATACATTGTGGCGTCTCGGGAGGCCGGGATCGTTGACTGACAGGTGTCAGGCAGGTGTGGGTGCGAGGAAATACGACAAAGCAGGGCTTTTACACAGGTTTATTTCAACCGCTATACAATATGTTATCACGTCTTCACTCTTTGTTCCGTTTTGTTTCACCTCTCCTCTCCTCTCCTCTCCTCTCTTCACTCTTCCTCCTTCTGAGCACACTGCTGCTCCTTTAGTTTCATTATTTCTATAATGCTGCTATGGTCATTACATTACTTTCATATGTCCACTACTTATAATGCTGCTACTGTCTTCATCGGGGGCGGCTGTGGCTGTGAGGGTAGTGCGGTCGTCCATTAACCCCAGGGTTGGTGGTTTGATCCCAGCTCCCGCTGTCCACACGTACATGGACAAGACACTGAACCCCAAGTTTCCCCCGGTGGAGGCCAGCATGGCAACTGTGTCCCCATCGGTGTGTGAATGTGGTGTGGTCATAATCCATAAACTGCTTAAAGACATCATATTTATATGTGACATGTAGTGTAACAGGAGCACAAGTAGAAAAGAGTCACGTACGTTCTACACATACTTAATATAATAATAAAAAATGACATTAAAGTCAAGTCAGCAATTGTCCTCATTAATGTCAGTTACACAGCAACTATTTCAAGTTTGCTGAATTATTTCTTCTGTCAAAATGTTATATATCGTTTCATCTTTGGTTCTTTACGAAAGAAAAAATAAATGCCAAACGTAGTTACCTACTTCCAATTTGTGTGAGGATTTGCTTATTTGTCTTGTGCATTAGTAAACTGAACTTTGTCACTTGTTTCACTTACTTATGGGGAATTATAAAAACCCTTTAACATGTACTCCTGTGGGCAAACATGTAACGGTGACCAACACTTACATTGTCAGCATCCCCAGACTCAGTATTAACTTCACGACCTCAGCCATGAACACCGCAGTTGTGGGGAAGTACAGATCTCCCGAGATGGTCCTTGTGTACCGCAGAGCCGCTGTGTATGTAGCTGACACCAGTGTCATCACTGTCAGGCACTGCACAATTGCAGCTAAATATAGCTAACGGTCATTACCATGCATGAAATAGGCACCTGTATGCTGGTTATTTAACCCTTAGATGCACGAGTGACTGGACCTCTTCCATAAGTGGGTCAAAAATGACCTGTATAAGAATCAATGTGTTTTTATGCCACTTTTGTCATGTTGGTTAAGAATAATCATTTGTATTGTTGTTTGTATTATATTTTGGTCCACACAAGAATAATTTCATGTTTGAAATATGTTTGTTTTTCACTTTATAACAGATTATAACGCCCTGCGATTGACTGGCGACCAGTCCAGGGTGTTTCCCTGCCTCTCGCCCAAAATGTTAGCTGGGATAGGCTCCAGCCCCCCCCTGCGACCCTTCGGGATAAGCAGTATGGATAATGAATGAATGAAAAGTGGTACATGGGTTTCTTTATTTATTTTTTCTTATTTTTAACATAGATCTCAGTAGTTTCAAAGTGAAGTGGTTATGTAACTATACTCACAGTGCTGATTTTATTATTAGCTTCTGAATTAATGCACACAGTGTATTTAAACTAAAGGGAGATGCAGTAAAACAGGACAAAACAGATAAAAACATTCTCTAATAATGACATTAATATCATGTTTAAAGGAAAATACCGTTGATACATACTGTTAATGCCTTGGAACAGTCTAGTCTGCATGATGGAACATTCTCAACTATTTGTTCCAGCCAGAAAGAAGAGTTTTTATGACCCTTTGTCTGAGCTCTTGCATTGACAAAGCCCCCCACTTTGCAATCTCAAAGAAAGGATAAATACAATTTGGTTATAAAAGCTTAAACAAACATGCAAGCTAAGAGCATACAAAGTTACTTCCTGGCTTGGACAACTCAAAAAGCCACAGAGTTTTATTTTGATAGTATTACAAATGAGTTTTTTTTTTTTTTTTGCCTCTACATAAATATTACACAGTAATGTATGCAAGCATTGATTGGACTGTCACAGATTGAAGCAATGGCCCCATATTAGCATATATTAATTGAATTGACCTTATAGATAATTCATATGACTAGATTATTGACTGTCCTCATGAATCACAGACTCATACTGTACAGGCATAACTGAATAAATTTGGTATTTAAAGGTTTTGCGAGCCATGTGCACAATATATCCAGTAACACGTGGCCTGATAGCACATACCTGTGGCTCAGTATCTGTGAAGAGCATTTCATTAGAGACTCTGAGCAGAAAGACAGATTGTCTAGACAGTCCACATGAACCTCTACAGAGTCTTCTCCTGAATTAGTTTATAAAATGCATAGCAGATGTGGTAAAGAGGAGATAGAGGTGGGAGACACCAGACACCTATTGACACATGTACTACTGGTTTCCACTTTGGCACCTCAGGGCTTTGAAAGCAGCCTGCTGGTAGAGGAATGTCAAAACACGAACAGTCAATATCAAGAACTCATCAAGCTCACGCTGATGGTGGAATGCTTCGAGTCAAACACAGTGAGGAAGCCCTGGGAGGCTTTGATAATATGGCTCCCTCACATGGACCTGAAGGCTATCTCCTCGCCACGATACCTTCCCCAGCTCCACACGTGTTCTTAATAAGCAGGGCTTTCCCGCAGGCCCGGGTTGGCCGAGCTGAGCTTTATCCATGACTGGGACAATGACAGGGCTTTGAAAGGAGTCTCAAGTGACAGTGCGGTAACATTAAAAAAATGTCAACATGCAAGTGTTTTCTGTTGTCTCAGGCTCAGAGCTGGGTGGACCTGGAGGGACTGCTACAGAACAGCAGTTTCACTGTGGAGCTGCAGGCCATCACGTACTGGGGACAGGTGCGTCTGAAGAGCTCCAAGGCTTCTCTCCACTTCAGCACCACCCAGAATAATGACTCAGGTAAACTTTCTGTTGGTCATTCAGTTGTCAGACTATCATTTTGTGCAGACATTCGATGAATCCTAATGGCTTTGCCCATCCTCTGACTTTTGCTCTAGCACCAACATTGAGGTTGTTGCTTTCGGGGGAAATGTCTCCACAGCTATTGGATAGATTGTCGAAATTGATTAAATTTGCTATAATAAACATTCATGTCCCTCTCAAAATTAATTGTAACTACTTTGGTGAGCCCCTGACTTTTTATCAGGTCAAAATGTCACGTCCAATTTTGGTTTAAGACCAAGTCCCGGCTAGCAAATGCTAGCATGCTAACAGGGTAACCTAAGATGGTGAACTTGGTAAACCTGCTAAACATTAGCAAATATTATTGAGTTATTATTATGTGAATACGTTTAGCCAAAACACTTTTAGCATTGGTCCATGCAAAAATCAATGCAAGCAAGGTCTGGTGGCAACCAAATAGGCATGATAGGTGCACACAGAGTGACATGCAGGGTCGTCCACTACCTGAAATCAAACAAAAACCTGGATGCAGCTGCAGTTTTGTGACTGCAGATCCATATGAGATTGGCTGAATCTACTCTGAATGAGTTGAACTTTCCTAAATTACTGAGAGTCTTCAGGCAAACAATCACGACAATTGCAAAAAGCACAAATGGCCGAGGTACCCTGACAGCACATCTGCATTCATTCTGAGCTCCTGTGTGTTTAGGAAGCACAGACTCAGGCCTCAGTGCTATGATTGTGTAAATTTTAAGCATGTGTGGCTCTAGAGGGAGTTGAACCTCTAACCTTGGCAGTGTTAGCACTGCGTGTACCAATCGAGTTGCACCACATATCTGCATAAAGAACGTGTTGTAACTGCTGTGATCTTACAAAGAAATAACTGTGCATTTCTGTTACCATGCTGGAGAGTTTGCCACAACACAGTCACTGTTTTAGCTACAGCAGCAAACGTTTCTCCTTTCTCTTCCCAGTAAAATCAGTACTCAAGTCAAAGAAGGAGGAGATGTCCCCTCTCGGTTCGACCATGGCCAAACGCCCCTCTGGCCCTCTAGAGGTAGGCACGCCCTTCTACCAGGATGGCCAGCTGCAGGTCCGTGTCTACTGGAAGAACCGGGGAGGTATGCACTCTACTATATTGATTTATAGCTCTGTTAGAATCCAGTTAGCACCCCATTATGCCCATCAATCACAATGACTCATGTACACCATAATAAAGTGTTATGACTGATTCTCAGTTAAACAATGGAAGATTCCATTTTTATAAATGGTGGTATCAGATGGTGTAAATGAAATAAACCGAACAATGTGTCTTTGTGAGCGCTGAGTTCTGGTGAAACTGGTGTAAATCCTCACGTGGACTGGTAGAGCAGAGCCACCGTACAGTAAAGAACAATAAACACACAGAGCACAGCTGTGCTGTGGGGTTTATTGACAGCTGTATTTAACAGATCCTCACACTTGCATTATCATTGAAGCGGTCCATTTTGTTTTACAAGACCTGATGTCATAGGGAACAGAAACAGCCGCGGGTCGCAGCACCACAAGGGGTTAAAGCATGTAGGAATGCCTGTCCCAATGGCGTCCATTCCCCAACCCTCCTGTTAATACCGGAGTGGAAATATGGAAACCTTGAAAGCCATGCTCTCAGGGTAACCTGTCAAGTCCCATTCACTGGTCTATGTTATGTTACTAATATATGTCATCGCCTAAGCCAAACTCCACATCTTAGAGTCAAGAATGCAAACCCTGGCTGAAGGAGAGGCCTGGTGAGACACCAACTGCTGAATCAGAGAAGGGGAAGATAGAGTTGGCCCGGAGCTGTTAAGCGAGGTTGGCCTGGACTCAGAGAGCTGAGTGATGCTGACGGGGATCAAGCACGGCTGGGGAATCACGGTGTTGCAGAGCAGAGTTAATCCTGGTTCCAGCTTCTTTTTCTGTGTCTTGTTTGCAGTGCTGGTCTGCAGTGTGTGTGTGTGTGCCACTGCTGCTCATTAGTCTGAGGGATGATCCTGGCTTTGACTCTGACAACCTGGGTTCCACTACTGTAAACATACAGACATACAGATGGCCTGGAGAGTTGGGACATCTGGTTTGTGTGACAGAGAAAAGGGACAGGTTAACTGTGCTAACCATGATTTAACTCTCATTCATTGTCTCTGTGATCCAAAGCAGCCCGGCCTCTGGGTTGTCTGCAGCAGACGAGAGGGAACTTTACTGTACACCAGCTCAGATAATATATCGCGGTGTCTGCCCAACACCCAGACAATAGACAGCAGTCCGGTGGTGGCGGCACATCTGAGGCTTGCTTCCAGTCATGATTTATCGAACACTGCTGAGGTTCTCTTCTCTACCTGATTTCCATGTCCCATTTCTTGTTTTACATATCACTTCCCCTCCCCATCAGCATATCTTGTTTATTTTTCCCCGATTTCCCAGTTCCCTGTAATTCCTCTCTTCTGCTTCCAAAGAGCTCAGGGGCTCCAAGTGCCAGATCTGTGTCTAAGCCTTCAAAGGACCCCTTTTATCTCCCCACTACAACCCAGGCCCCTGCAGAGGGGCGAACATAGCATAACTCAATTATTAATTGGAGAAGTATTTCACATATATATATTTCACACAGTTGAATGAGTAATAAATCTAGTAACATAAGATGAGGGTGATGGGCAGATAAACAGCGTTGATGAGCACAGGAGGAGCTACTGTACAGTAATGAAGCGAATGTTGCTGCTGAGAGTCTGCGGCTGAGAGAGCTAGCGTGTCCCAGCGTGACCAAGGCTGCTGCACCGCTGACGAGAATGCAAATCCTTAAAGTTGAAGCAGAAAAGTTTGGGCTGGGAACTGAGCCTTCAGAGAACAAAAGGACAAGTTTGCGAAACAGGAAAATCGTGTTTTAAAAAAACTAATGCAAAGATAAAGAAGGAAGTGCTTTCAAGTGTATTTATTTTTTATTTTTGGAGACCTAAGTTATCGTGATCATCAAAAATGGAAATAGTGATATAACATCTCAGAATGGGAGTGTGAGATACCCATCAGTTAATCATTTCAGCCTGTCAGATTGTCTTTTGATATCTATTTACTCAAGTACTGTACTAAGGTACAGTTTTAAGATATCTATGGTTACTTTAACCCCACTACATTTCAGAGATAGAGTGGGAGATGTGTTATTCTTTTTACTTGACTACATTTATTTGACCACTTTACGAATTTGATACTTTTGTCCAATTTCAGTTCGGTGTCTTACTAAAGGACACTTTAACATGTGGAGGAGGATACAGCTTGTTACAGATTAAGACTTTGCACACAAAACCTATGATGTTCTCATAAATAGTTATTATGCTAAACTAATTAATATACGGTTATACACTATATTAAGTATATAAAAAGTTTTAAATGTAAAAAGTAAATGATCTGAATACTGAGTTTTGTCTCATCCTCCCTTTGCTTCAGACACCACAGTGAGTCGCTACCACGTCCAGTGGACGCCGGAGTACTGCAGCCACAACCAGACCCGAGGACCAGAGAAATCGGTCACG
This sequence comes from Gadopsis marmoratus, assembly GCA_036023855.1. Lineage (NCBI taxonomy): Eukaryota > Metazoa > Chordata > Actinopteri > Centrarchiformes > Percichthyidae > Gadopsis > Gadopsis marmoratus. Next base: position 3,753 of record JAVQJF010079351.1, on the reverse strand, counting down.
CAGGTTAGTCCCCAGCAACCGTTTCCCTCACACACCTTCCAACTGATGGTCCGATCGCAGAGCTATGGCTTGATCGGCAGCTCTGTGCTATGCAAAGCACGCGCCTAACCTTTTGTCTGATGCTTAGAAAGGACAGCTCCGCTAAAGAAAACAACTCCACTGAGTGTGCCCGAAGCCCTGTTGCGTTGGATTTGCACTGGGCAAATCACTGGCTGTTGTTTTGAATATTATGAGTCAGTCGTGTGGTCAGGCATGTGGTATGTTGGCCAATAAAACGCATTTATTTAAACAATGTTTCCCGGAATGGGGGATCATTCACCTCCAACGGCCCCAGCCATGTTTCTGCGTGGGGCTTTCTTTTAGGGTGCAGTAGGGTCTGTGTAGGGGTTGGGAGAGTCTGGTGGCGGGGGGGTTAACTGTTGGGGCTGATACAGGATGGCAGAGGACTGGCAATCAACACATTCTTTGGAGACCAGCGCTCTGGTTGCTAGGAAGTATACATCCATTTTCTATAGATCACTGGGAAGGATTCCAGGCTTGTGCTTTTATGTGAGCACAGCGCCTCATTCACTTTTAATCAAAGCTGTTTCATATCAGAGAGAATATACACACACCCTCTCTCAAGGGACTGCCTATTAATGTAGAACCTCTTTATTCCAAATGCAAGACCTAAATCCACTAGTCAGCGGGATTTTTTTTGTTTCCTCGCAAAGAGACGAGAAAGGCGTTTTCTTTTTTGTTAAGATCAATAGATGATTAAAGTTTGAAATGAGTGTAAAGTGTACTGCTGCACAGAATTCATTAACATGGATTAATAGCCCATTCTCTTTTCAAATTAAACATGAATTCACTTTGTTTGCTGCTTCTTTATAAAGTTCTTCTTGTGTTTTTGCCACATGTGGAAGCTATAAAAAATCATTTATATTGTAAGTTGAATAGAAGAATAGCGGTCTAACCCCTACTATGTCAGTGTTCAAAGTGGTCCTGTAATGTGGGGCATGTTCCTGAGGCCTGAGTGGGAATGTGATCTGCCCTGGTGCTGTGTATTTAATTATCTCTGAAGCTCCATGGGACCTGACCCGGGTGACATGTCAAAGTCATCAGGGCTGAATAATGTGTTTCTTGGCTCAGGAGAACTACATCAACCTCCCAGGCCTGCTGTTCTCCTGCAAGTACAAAGTCACCGTTCACATGCTGAAGTCCAAGAGACGTTCCAAGGACGAGAGCACCACCTTCCTCACCCCATCCTGTGCTACCATCCGGAGCAAGACTCACAAGCACATCCCATGCCCGGGGGAGGGAGGTGAGCATCACCGTAAAGGGAATTTCAAAATCGATCCATATTAGTGTGGACACAGTAATCAAGCACCATATTAGCAACATATAACCATGATGAAGTATAAAATCTGTATGCTCTAAAAGGAATATTTTGACTTTACGGGAAATCGCTTTCTTGCAAGTCATGGCTGTACGGTAAATATCACTGCACGCAGCTAAAAAATAGTCCCATACGTAACCCGCATAAAACCATAGGGTGTTGCTTTAACGCTTGGGTTTACAGATTAAATAATCAAGATATAACGTGTTAATTAGTGAGCCAGCTTTATAGGGGCTGGTTGGTGGATTTTGCTTCCTTTGGACAGAGCCAGGCTACCCTTTTCCCCATGTTTACGGTACGGGCTAATCTAAGCTAACCAACTGCTTGATAGTGGTTTCAATCTTCTCATTTAATTCTTGCAAGAAAAGAAGTGTTTTTTCCCAAAATGTCAAACTATTCCTTTAATATCAACACCCTGACTGAGACCACCTTTCTCCTAACAGCCCCGGGGCTTCCAAAGGTGTTGGCTAAGCCAGAGAACCTGACGGCCTCGTTCTCCATCATTGAGGGAAACATCACCGGCAACTTCCTGTGGCGTGTGTCCAGGGTGGCTCCCCATCAGCGAATCACGGGCTTCCAAGTCACCTGGGCTGAGATCACCACTGAAAGCCGACAAAACAGCCTGCCCAACAGCATCATCTCACAGTCCCAGATCCTGCCTCCAGTAAGGCTATTTTCGTTAAAAAAGGATTAGCGGTTTTCTGTTCCAACTCCTGTAATAGCCATGGAGGAAAGGCTCTTGTCAAATGCTCCATATTGAATATGTTTCCATATACCACAGGGACCCTGTCATAAATAATCAGTAGATCGCCCTTTACAGTAGAAAAGAATGTTCCATCATTCCATTTCACAGCATCTGTCAGAGGTGAGGGTGATTTGAGGATAACACCGTTGTGGCCTCTTCGCATGAATCTTGTGATAAGCAGTGGTGTGCAGACAGACACAGGGATATATCTGAGGAAGTGTTGTGTCCTGCTGGAAGTCGTCCTCCTCTACCTTTTCATCTGCCTTCACGTCTTCCTCTTTCATCCTCCGTGGGCGCGCCAAAAAAGCCGCTCTTTGACATTATCTGCTCCATCAACAACACGTTCCGCCTATCTGCACCTCCCAGCCTCTGGAGCTTGCCTATAAATAAAACCACCCACCGCACACTTTATCAAGCTGGCAGCAAAAAACGAGAGACGGCAAACCTTAGAACAACTCAGTCTTTGTTTTTGTCTGTGGCTTGTGCAAAGACAGCTAGGAAGCTGATAGACCCCTGGTTTATAGCCCATTCAAATTCAAGTCCTGTCAAATTCAAAGGCGCCTCCTGTTGTATTTCAGCTGATTGCATGTCCTCTGCTGCTCTCCTCCCTCACTTGGCAGGATCATAACTTGCTTGTAGTGTCCAACCTGCGGCCATCCACCTACTATAGACTGGAGGTGCAGGTCATAACAACTGGAGGAGAAGGTCCAGCCACTGTCAAGACCTTCCAGACCCCGAACATATTGCCAGTAATTCAACACCGTAAGTACTAAGTCGCTGTCAGCTGTTGCTACACCAAAGAACACGAGGAGTTTTTTCCTTTATTAGCTCATTTTAAGTGATTATCTACTGCATATATTTTTTTATATTTTGGTATCTTTGGTGCTAAATCCGGGTCCACTATCCTGCCAGCTGCTTCAGTTTTAAACACACAAGATGTAACATGTTTATTAGTGAGCTAATTCACCAGAAAGCAAATAAGCATAGTTTCCAAAATGTCACACTATTCCTTTAAGTATGATCAATATATATTTTAATGTCAGTAATTGACCACATGCCTACTTCTATATGAAAGGGGTTGCTTGAGTTGATAATATGTCAATGTTGTGTTTACAGCTTGTTTCCTCTGCCCCGAAGTTGCCACAAAATCAGCAGTTTTGAGAAAAGATGCTGTTCTTCCGCCACAGTACTTTGTATTAGGCAGCATAATTTTTAAGGAAAAAACACACTTAACACTGTGTTTAGCTCAGCAAAAGGAGAGGATGTAAAAAGTATTTATGACCTAGATAACAGGTTAAACACTGCCACGTATCAGCAACAAAATGCAGCGAAACAAGCAGTATGAAAAAATATTACGTTATTGCTAAGATCCGAATCTCTGAAGTGATATCTGACAGCTCTGACAATCACCTGTGTTTTCTAGGATCCAGACTCCGGCAGCACCACTCTCACCACCAGAAGCCATCTGTAGAGAGACACTGAGCTGCAAGTCGAGGCAAACCCAATAGGGATTGGTACCAGTGGCTCTCTGCTCCTGTCTATCAGGGAAGGAATGTGTGGAACCAAACAGAAACACAGCACACCAGACCATGAACTGACCCCCCCCCCCCCCCTCATGAAATATGGGGTC